>CAUYQU010045123.1:0-91217 GCA_963574635.1 Cheracebus regulus | reverse complement strand
TTTCAGAAACATGTTTAGTTTTATAAAGAAATGGTTGGCTGCTTATTTGTTATTTTCATCTCCTATTCCTTCCTGCCTCCATTGTTAAGCACAATTACTGGCATAAAAGAGGTTTTTAATACCCATTTTTAGACTGTATTATAGCCTGGGCAATAAAACAAGAATCCCATTCTCTCTCCCTCTTTCTCTTCCTCTTTCTTTCTTTCTTTCATTCTTTTTTTTTCTTTCTTTTGCTGTTTCTTTCTTTCTCCTTTTCTCTCTTTTTCTAAAAAAAAAAAAAAAAAAAAGAAATGCTACCCTATGCATTAGAGGAAAAATTATCCTTTACCTTATTTATAAAAGAAAAAATATTTTTGAAAACTGTACAGATAATATAGAATCAATTTCAAACAAAAATAGCTGTAGAAAAAAATATATAGTTTGATATATATAGTTCAAAGATATTTGTCTGAAAGTTGAGACTACAGGAGATACTTTTCTTCCTATGCTTTTTAAAATTTTTTAAATTATGGAGATATAACAGATTCTACTTGAATAATCTATTTATCTAATTTTAAAGAAAAAATCTAAAGGAAAAGCTTATTTCTGCTACTATTTTTTTTCTCTTTGGGTTCTTCTTTGCCAATTTTTTTATATTGAAATAATGCATTTATAATCTAATTTTTAGAATAAAATCTTATTTGTAAATCAGAATATCTTTCTATGTTCAATCATTTGTGACTGTGATAACATATTAACATAGAAATATGGAACACTCATACTACATTTTAAAATAATTGGCCACTTTGTTAACAGGGTTGCCTTCAAGTTAATTAAAATTAATTCATGTACCATAACTAAAAGTGATGTGATATTCACCACTTTCTTTCTTTCATTGAGGTTTATCACACTACAGCTGAGTATAAGACAATAAAAGCTCTTTTGAGGTGTAAACTAAGAAACACTTTGGCTTCCATAGAAGTTATATTTTAGCCTCTAAGTGCTGAGATATTCAGTTGTGTAAATTTGCAACAAAGTTTAAATTTTAGGGTCATATATGAAAAAAGACTTCCAGACCATTTCTTCTCTTTGCTACCAATCCCCTAATAATTCTTATCACAGAGCATTAAGTGTGTGGGCATGTCTGTGTTTGTGTCTGTGTGTCCACTTGTCTGTGTGTCTGTTTTTCTGTGTGTCTGTGTGTTTTTGTCTGTGTGTGTGCATCTGTGTGTATCTGTGTGTGTCTGTGTGTCTATCTGTATGTGTCTATGTATCTGTATGTGTCTGTGTGTCTATGTATCTGTGTGTGTCTGTGTATCTTTGTGTGTCTGTCTGTGTCTGTGTGTCTATGTATCTGTATGTGTCTGTGTTTGCCTATGTATCTGTGCGTGTCTATGCATGTCTGTGTATCTGTGTGTGTCTACTACATGTGTCTATCTATGTATCTGTGTGTGTCTTTGTATCTTTCTGTATCTGTATGTGCCTGGATGTGTGTCTGTGTTTCTGTGTTTCATGTGTGTTTGTGTCTGTATGTGTCTGTGTGTGTTTGTGCCCATGTTTGTCTCTGTGACTGTGAATCTCTCTGTGCCTATGTATCTGTGTGTGCCTGTGGGTGTTTGTGTGTTGTGTGTCTATGTATCTGGGTGTCTGTGTTTTTCTGTGTGTGTCTGTGTCTCTGTGTGCAAATGTGTCTATGTATCTGTATGTGTCTATGTATCTCTGTCTGTGTCTGTGTGTGCAAATGTGTCTATGTATCTGTGTGTGTCTATGTATCTCTGTGTGTCTGTGTCTGTGTGTGCAAATATGTGTCTATGTATGTGTGTGTGTCTGTGTGTGTCTGTGTGTGTATGCATGTATCTGTGTCTGCGTGTGTCACATGTGTCTGTGTGTGCCTGTGTGTGTCTGTGTGTGTGTGCCTGTGTGTGTCTGTGTGTGTCTGTGTCTGTGTGCATCTGTGTGTCTGTGTATCTGTGTGAGTCTGCGTGTGTCTATGTATGCCTGTGTGTGTGTGTGTGTCTGTGCACTGGCCCCTGGGTAGTGCATCTGTGCTGTCCTGGGCCCCCGGAGCGCCCAGGGAAGAGGTGCAGCTCCCCCAGCCACATGCTCCTCTCCAGCCTCAGGATCCCCAGGGCCTCGCAGTGCTGCCTCCGTCACCTGCCCGCAGACCCATCCCAGGCTCGGCCTCTAGAGGACTCAAGTGAAGCCCATCTTTCAGGCCTTGTTGTTGTTTAAATGAAGACATCTCAATTATTTTTAAAAGTGGCACCTCTTGCCTTCTCAATCAGGACATGCTCAGCTGAGAGCCCTGGGCAAAGACGGCTGAGACTTGCTTCTGAACCTAGTCACAAGGCACGGGCCGTGGGCTGTGTGTGCCACTGCTTGGGGCATCAGCGTGCCCTCCTGGCCCTGTCGAACACAGGAGAGCCCCACTTCTCCGGCAGTAGAGCTGAGGGAGGAGCTGGGAGGCCTCTGTCTGTTATCAGGGTCTTTTTTTGTGTGTGGAAAATTCAGATTCTCCAGCAAAAAGAGACATGGCTCCCACCCCAAAGAGTTGTTCTCGCTCTGTTGAAAGAAACTTGGTTTACAGGAGTGGGTGGCTCTGAACCTCCTAACTGCTGCTACTGTCAGACAAAGTCAAATCCCCGCTACCCACACTACAGACTGCTGCGAGTATGGCCGGTAGACAGCTCACACAGATGAGAAATACCCCATCGGGGTCCTTAGACACATACCACACACACAAACAGCTTACACACACCACACACACCACACTGGTACACACACAGCCCATACACGCCACATATACACAAACACGCACACACGACACGTACACAGACTGCGCCCATACCACACATGTACCATGCACACACCACACACACATGGCTTACACTCACCGTGTACCATATGCTGGTACACACACAGCCTACACACATACACATGCCACGTATACACAAACATGCATACACCACATGTACACGCACCACACCCATACCACACACACCACACACACACGGCTTACACACATCACACACCACACACTGGTACACACACAGCCCACACACATACACATGCCATGTATACACAAACATGCATCCACCACACGTACACACACCACATCCATACCACATATGTACCACACACACCACACACACACACGGCTTACACACACCATGCACCACACTCTGGTACACACACAGCCAACAAACATATGCCACCTATACACAAATATGCACACACCACACGTACACGCACCGCACTCATACCACACATGTACCACACACACACCACTCTCACAAACACACACAGAAACACACGCAGGCTTTCTTTGAGGCAAGTAGACTTTGAAGGATTGGAGTCATAATTCTCAACCTATGTAATTTTCTCTTTCTCCATGAATTAAAATCATTTCAGTGAATGATTGAGTTTACACCAGTCCATACATTAATCACTTCCAAAACTCATCGTCATTAGAAATCCCTTACAAGAGATCCGTCTTTGGCAGGGTTGCTTGTTTGGTTTAATTAAGGTGTTAAGTGAATTAGAAGTGACATCATTACAGAGAAATGGATGAGTGGGCTGGAAGTGGGTCAGTGTGTCCTCACAGGAACGCTGTGGAGGACCTGGAGGCATAGGCATATTAACTTATTAAAGGGTTATGTGTTTCATGCAATTAAAAGAAATCTTACATGTTCAGTCTCCACGCCCTGCCAGCACCCTTCATTCCAAGGTACCCTGTGTTGTGCTCTATAAAAAGTAGCGTAGATGAAGACTATGATGTTTCTAAAAATGCAGTTCATTTTACCTTTTTTTTCCTCCCCAGGATACTTGGAAGATCATTTCTTAGGCTCCATTTTAGTTGTATTATTTATATATGGTACATATATAATTTGTGTGTAAGTCTCAGAAAAGGAAATGGTCCTTTGGGTCACTTTCTGATGTTTCTATCACTGTTTATATTAAATTATAAGCAGCATCACCCAAAAACAGAATGAGCTTGCTTCCTGCTCCAAAGCCCAAACTTGGTCACACCTCATTGACAGGTAAGCATAGTGCTCTCCCTTTCTAAAAGGCCTACTGTTTGCTGCTGATAACACAATGCTCAGGACGTTTGCAGGGTAAGTGCAGCCAGGTGAGTTTCAGATCCACTTACAGGGCTGAGATAGCTTGGCCCTGCCAAGCCGAGACGCAGGGGAGGGGCTCTGCAGGGCCAGGCAGGACCAGGGAATCTGCCACTGGCTGCCTAGAGGGGCCCCTTTGCTTTGCCAATTTGACAGAAGGTTTTAGAGTGAGCACTGAGGCTGAAGGCTGGGTGCCAGCAGCGGGGCTTCCACAGTCAGTGCCGATGAAGGGAAGTGAGCGGAGGCGGGCAGAGCCGACCACGCCCAGGAGGAGGCTGTGCAGGTGCGGAGCCCCAGGCGGCTCTGGACACCTCTTCCTAGAACTCTCCGTACTGTTAGCATCTCTGAGGCTTCTGTGTTACAAGACATGTCCAGAAAACATGTCTAATTCCCCTGCTGTAATTACCTCTCTGCTCATCTGTATCCATAAATAAACGGTGCATTCTGGGTGCTGGGTCCCAGGGCAGATGCCCAGAGACAAAACGCACAGCGTGTGCAGGCAGCGTCCTGCTCTCCATGCACAGTCAGACAGCGTCTGCACCGGATGGGCTGCCGGCAGCTGCTCAGAGGCTGTGGGCCTGGCTGCATTTCCCTGGGACAGTTCTGGAAATTCCAGTGTGCACACTGGTGTGGAGACTCCCAAGTCCAAGGTCTGGGGTGACTGTATCAGCCACACTCCTCGGGTGTCACGGTGGGGGTGCCTCCGAGATATTAGAGTTTGATGGTCTCAATCTATCCTGGGAAAAAACCATCTCTGGAAGTAGGGAGATTCCATGAAGAGCATGTGCAGTGTCCAAGCCCCTCTTTCGAAGACACAGCTGGGATTATCCTCCCACCCTCAGCCCCAGCCTGGGCCCTGGGCAACCCCCTCTTGCGTCCTCAAGCCTGAAACTCCACGGTTTCCTTCCCTTTCCTCCTTTCCCCTCGCTCACTCCCGGTATCCAATTCGACGGCACTCCCGGGGTTTCAGCTGGAACAGCCTCTCCGGACCTCAGGATAAGCCTGTGCTCCTCCCGGGGACCTCTCAGGCCCCATCGCCACCCTTTGCTCTCGCTGGTCACCCACATGGGTTCTGCTGGGGCCCCAGTTCCCAGCATGGGTCTCTCAGGGGTCAGCACCCGCTTCCATATTCCAAGGCTTCTGGCCTCCCTCACTTGTGCCCTCTGCCTCGTCTGTCAGGACCTGGCACCCTTCTCTGTGCCCCTTCGGTGACTTCCCCAGGGTCCCCTCTTGTCTGCAGAGCCTCAGCTGCACTGCTCCGGCTCCTCCACTGGTCTGACAGGGGCTGTCTGGCCTCCAGGGACACAGGCACCCAGAGAGACCCCACACTCCTGCTTCAGTTTTAGCACCCAGAGCCCAGCAGGGCTATGTTCACCAAAAAAAGGGCGGGGGTGGGAAATGGAGGAAGTCAGAGTGTGGGGATCCCCGGGATTTTCACAGGATGTGTGAGGGGGGCACCAGAGTGCTAGGCCCACTCTAAGGACGGTGACATTCAAAGTGTTTCCCAGACAAGCCGTGGCAGCCCTACCTGGTGACCGAGAAAAGTGGGTTCTTGGCTCCCAGCCCACCCCCCACCCCTCCTGGGCCAGAATCTTCCCGGCCTTCCTCCTGACCGGCTTGCTTGTTGAAGTTGACAATCTCTGGCTTAGCGGACAAGCAGGATTGGTTTTTTTTCTTATTTTATTTCATTTCTTTTCGAGATGGAGTCTTGCTCTTTTGCCCAGGCTGGAGTGGAGTGTTGTGAGCTCAGCTCACTGCAACCTCCACCTCCCAAGTTCAAGCAATTCTCCTGCCTCAGCCCTGACACCCCCCAGTAGCTGGGATTACAGGGGCGCACCTCCACGCCTGGCTAATTTTGTATTTTTAGCAGAGACAGGGTTTCACCATGTTGGCCAGGCTGGTCTTGAACTCCTGACCTCAGGGGATCCGCCTGCCTCGGCCTCCCGAGGTGCTGGGATGACAGGTGTGAGCCACTGTGTGCCCGGCCGGCACAGTTATTCTTAAGTCCACTGACGGCAGAGTTTCCCTTTGTGGTCCGTGGAAGGCACCACCTGTATTACACACCTGCATTTGCACTTCCTCAAAGGAACGTTTGGAAATAGGCATCACCATTTATAAAAAGCAAGTCACAAGACACTGTTGTAATTTCAGTAATGAGCTGTTGGCCTCTGCCTTCCCCATGGCCCTGGTCCCAGGCTGTCTGGGGAGCCCTGGAGAAAGCTGGCCCATCCCCCAAGTCCATTGCCCAAGCATCCTGGTGGCACAGGGCATGGGCTTCATGGCAGCCTGGACACACTGGAACCCTCTCCCAGGGCAGAGCTTCCACCAACCCGTCAGGTAGCTTGCAGTGCCGTCAGGGGCTGAGGTTGTGAATGGCTTCATAAATTGGCTTACATCAACGGGTTAAAAGACAAGATCAGGTTTCTGAGTTTGCCCTGCAGCTTGAGGGGAGAGATTTCTATTCGCTAGTTTTGCCTATCATTGTTTGGGAAATTTTTAGACTTTTGGAAATCCCTCTAAGAAAGTCACTGTGGCTCTCTGGTGTCTTACAATTGCTAATTGACTTACACTGTAATCTGTTGGGCCCTGTCAGTGCTCTTTTACCACTACACTGCACAAAAGAAAGCTTTGTGATCATGCGCAGGCCCTGTATCCTATCTCAACAGGAGCAAATGTGCTCTCTGTCTCTCTGCCCTCCCATACCTACGTCTCCTAACGGCACATCACACAAAATTCTATGCCCTTTATAAGCATTCGGTTAAGTCTGGGTAATAGTTGATTGATAGACAAAAAAGGTGAGTAAAAAATGTAGGAGGCTTGGAAATTTGGCACTCAGAACAAATTGAATTCTAATTAAGAAACAGGAAGAACCTGAAGTCATGCTTGCTGTGGAAACCATGTCTGCTTGTCATCAGAGATCGTTGGAGATAACGCAATTACCAAAATGTAAATGTGGAAAGGTGTGGCTTACTCAGAAATGTTTGGCCAAAACAGAGAGGCGACCACCCTGTATTCTCAACAGAATGTATAACTCAAAGACACATGGAGAGTGGGAGCGTGAGGAGTTGAAAGCACTTATACTTTTCTGTTCAGTCAAATCCCTAAGAAACGACTTAATAAAATAGGTACGTCTCTGGTGAGTGTGAGCTCAGAACGGAAATGAGAATGTTGCTGGCAGCAAATCAAGGGAACCTGATTAAGCTACATTACTCCAATTAGACGACCCACCCAAGTGTGCGCAGAGGCACGCACATCACTCCACCCACGGGCTGGTCATGAGCACCCTACGCCACCGTGTTTTCCAAAGAGAACTGGCTCTATCTTCAGGCCCCATCTAATTAAAGGCATCAAATTTTATCTTATATTTTCGTTGTAGTGAGTAAAACACATTTGTTCTCCCTCTGTCCTGCTGGGTCAAATGGCTCGTCCATTGTTTTCTGGCAGTGACGTCTTAGAACCGTCACCGAGAATGTCACTGTATCAAAACGCCCCTTTGCGGAGGCCTTTTCTTCCCTTCCTGTCACCTGCTGTGGCTGCTCACAGAAGTGCTGGACAGACAGGGTAATGTGGATGGGCTGTGGGTCAAACGCAGACTAGGAAAGATGCCACCAATACTCAGGCGCACACAGAACACCCTCACAGAGGAATGATTGATATTTCATTTCCATAACCAGAAGGAAAAAGTCCCTTATTAAAGACATAATACATGCAAATCAAAGGGATCACTTTTCTCTCAATAGGCACATTCATAAGTGCTCTTGTGAAATAGCAAAGCAAGCGGAAGACGCTGCAGGTGCGGCGAGGGGAACACGCTGAGCTGCCTGCCATCGGGATGGCCTCCCCGAGGCTGGGGTGCACCGCCTGGGTCCTTTCCCCCCATGCTTACTGGGTTCTAGCTGTAAATAGATTTAGAGAATTCAGTAGTAACACATACCTTCAGAATTCCGTCCAGCAAGTCCAATGTTCAAAGTGTTAAAATACAGGTAGTTCTAAGCCTTACATGCAATCATAGTATAATCTGATGTTCAGCATGTTTGTGCCTTCTTATTGGTTATCTTAAAACATCAAACTCATATGAACTTATTAATCCTCTTAGGATTCTTATTAAGCTTTAAAACAAGTCACCAAAAGAAAACATTACATGGAACAATGTGCCGATTATTTTAGATTATTAGGCTTCCAAAAGACCAATCTGTTTGCCATTGAGGAACCTTCAGTTGATTACAAAAGGCCAGCAAACCATGGGCGTAAGGAGCTGTGTGAAGACAGGCCTCAGGAGAGAATGCCAGATGGATTATCCCATCCATCTGCAAAATACTGAAATCCACGTTCCTTGGGCTATCTCTAGGATTCTGGCTACCACCAGATCCAGAATATCAATTATTGTTGAGTAATACATGATAAAAAACAGCAGGTTCAAACAGCATGTGCTCATGACCTGGCTGTTCTGTGAGTCAGGAGTCTGGGCATAGTGTGGCTGGATTTTCTGCTCAGCTTCTCTATGAGTTTAGATTAAGGTGTCAGCCAGGGGTGCTGTTCACAGCTGAGGCCGGGTGCTCTTTCAGGCTCACTGGCTGTTGGCAGGTTCGCTTCTTTAAAGCCGTGAGACTGAAGCCCCATTTTCTTGCTGTCCTTCACTTGGGTACCAAAGTTAGGTCCTAGAACTCCCCTCAGGTCCCCTCCCTAAGGCCCCCACAGGTGGCCTGCAGGGCGGGTGCTTGCTGTCAGGCCAGCCCTACCGAGTCCATCTTCCTTTCTTTTCCAGCACCAACTGGGGACAACTCTGCTTCGTAAGGCTCACCTGATGGGGCCAGGCCCAGCCACAGCCTTTCCTTCCCATGTGGCCAGCACAACTGTGAGGACGGCACTGAGTCACAGTCACAGCTTCCGCCATCCTCCAAAGGCTGCAGCTACACAAAGGCTGGGGCATTGAGGCCACCTGAGAATTCTGCCCATAAGAAGATGGGCGCTGACAAGGAGGAGAAATGCACGCTGTGCTCAGGAGTCAATCCCCATTGCTCCTCCTGGGTTGGCCGCTGCATGCTCTTCTTTAGGGGCCACTGTGGCCCAAGAATGAGCCCTACGTCTCAGAGGCCAGATTGTACCAAACTTCCTCTCTGGTTCTGCGGGGCTGGAGTCAGGTTTCTGCTTCTGAAGTCCTTCACCATGTGATCAGAGACCACCTTTCCCTCCAGCCATCCCTGAAAGGATAGAGGTGGCCCAGAGTGGCACTATAGGAGGCACAGGGGATCAGCAGGAGTGACTCCAGATCCCGAATGATGGGGGTGCAGGTAGGACAGAGATTCGTCTTTCTTGAGTGTGTGGGTGGAGAGGGATCTTTGAGGAAGTTCACATGGAGGACATGCCAGGGCCCAGTTCACCCACGGTTGACTGGAGCATTTACTCTGGCCATCACTTTGCCCTGGTTCATTCTCAGGAGGTGAAGAAAGCAGAGGCGGGGACAGGCAGCAGTGAGGACGGAAGCACAACTGCAGCCAAGGCCTCAGCCAAAGCCTGCTGCCCTCCACCAGCTGTGCACGGCTATGATGGGGCCCACGTCCTGGCCTCATGCCCTGACACTCACCACATACATGGCAACACACCTACATTCACTCAGGTGTGCACATGTTACCTCCCTTCCTCCACTCCCCAAACAGCAAAAGGAAAGATACATGTGTGACTGAAGTGAAAGGAGAGGAAATAGCAAGACTCTATCCACATCTCCTTTAGCTCTCACGGTAACCGTGTACGGTGCCTCTTCCTCTCTCTGCAGGTAAGCATACTGAGGCTCCTTGCCCAATGCTGCACGGCCAGCACAGCCAGGACCTGACATAAGTCCATGGGATGTGTTCCTGGCCACTGCTCCCAGTGGGTCCTATACCCCTACATGGGGTCACCACCTGTCAAATGGCTCTGATGACTCCAAGCACCAACTGGGAAGAAAGTTAGATTTTGGTAGAGAATGGGAATGAGCACAGAAACTACTTCCCAGGAACCCACACAGGGCTTCTGTGTTCTTCCAACCACACGGACTCCCAGGAGAGCCCCAAATGATCTGGAGTGACATGAGGGGTCTCTTCAGTAAAGGAGGACAAGTTTCTTGCCTTTGACAGGCTGGCTCTCCCTGGCTACCCAGAGCATTTCAGGTGGGACATATCTGTTCTCAGATAGAGATGCCTTCAGACAAGAGTTGCATATGAACCAGCAAGTGGTTTCCACTTTAAAGCAGTGCATGGGGAGAGGAAGAGCCTAGAGTGGAAAGAAGTGAGAGGAGACAACAGTATGAGATCCCAGAGGGAAAACACCATGGTTTCCATCTGCAGCCCCAGCACCCAGAGCCAGATTCTGTTCAGTAAAGCAGCACAGGGATGCTGGCCAGTGCTGAGTTCCCCCAGGACCCATGAGGAGGTGTAGTATGTAAGAAAAACCAGGACATCTGGGGTTACTTTAAGTTTCTACTAAGAATACTTCATCCATCCATCCATCCATCCATCCATCCAACCACCCATCCACCCAAAAATCCATCTGCCCATCCAACCATCTGTCTACAGAATGTTCCATCCATCCAGCCAACCATCTGTTCACCCATCCATCCACCCAACCACCCATCCATTCACCCATTCACCCAACCATCTATCCACCCAAACCATTTATCCATCCATCCATCCACACATTCACGTATCTGTCTGTTCATCCACCCATCCACCCATTCACCCATCTACCCAATTATCCATCCACTCATCCATCCATCCACCCAAACCATCCATTCATCCATCCATCCATCCATCCATCCACCGATCTACCCAAACATTCATTCACTTATCTAACCATCCATCTACAGAATCATCCATCCACCCAGCCACCCATCTGTTCAACCATCCATCCACCCAACCACCCATCCATTCACCCATTCATCCAACCATCCATCCACCCAAACCATCCATCCATCCATCCACCCATTCACCTATCTGTCTGTTCATCCACCCAACCACCCATTCACCCATCTATCCAATTATCCACCCACCAACCATCCATCCACCCATTAACCTATCTGTCGGTTCATCCACTCATCTACCTCTTCACCCATCTACCCAATTATCCATCCACTCAACCATCCATCCGCCCAACCACCCATCCATCCATCCACTCATTCATCTACCTATTCATCTATTCATCTGTCCATCCACTCACCCATCCACCAATCTGTCCACTCAACCATCCATCCATATATTCATTCATCCATCCATCCATCCATTCATCCCTCCATCCATCCACCCATTCACCCATATACCCATCCACCCAAACATCCACTCACCCATCAACCCATCCATCTACCCAAATGTCTATACACTTACCACCCATTCACCCATACATTCATACATACATCCACCCATCCACCCAACCACCCATCCATACAAACATACATACACACATTCACCCATTTGCCTATCTGTCCATCCATCCATCCATTCATCTATCCATTCATTCATCCATGCACCCATCCACCCAACCACCCATCCAACCACTCATTCATCCATCCACTTAATCATCCATTTACCCAACCACCCATCCATCCATCCACTCATCTACCTGTTTATCTATCCATGTGTCCATCCACTCATCCATCCACCTATGTGCCCACCCAAACATCTACCCATATATTCATCCATTCATTCATCCATCCATCATAGTGTACATTTCATGTACATCAGACGCTATTCTGGGCCTAGAATAAAGCAAGCCCTTGGACAAACCACCTAACCTTTCAACCTCAAGCTTTCTCCTCTGTAAAAATAGATAAGAGCACCTATCCCTCCCTCCCCACTTTCTCTGATGAGGTGCCAGTACATGTCCAGGAGACAAACTCCATACCTCACTTGGAGAACTTTGCAGGAATAGGTTGAGAGAGGAATCCCAGGATTCCTGGATCAGAGGACCCAGTCTGCTGTAGAGTGATAGATGTCTGCTGATATCAGTCACTAAGTGTGTGGTGATTTGTTACTGCAGCAATAAAAAATGAACACAAATTCCATTTTTAAAGACAATGAATTGTATTTAGATGATGTTTCGGCAGTCTTTTAACACTTAGGGCAACTTGTTCTGAATCTCTTCCTTAAGTCGACTCTTTGCTCTGGCTTTCACCTTCCGCTGTCTATCTCCCTTAGAAACGGATCACCATTCTCTCTCTGCCTGATTCTTTTGATTCATCCATTGACCAAGTTCTTGGTTCTTTCCCTCATTCAGCAAATAATGAATGGGAACATCTCATTCACATTGCAAGAGAGATGTCAGGATGAACATGCACAGAGCCCTGCATGAGGAAACTCACCTAGAGAAGGGAGGTGCAGGTGCACAAAACATACATGAAGAGTAAGAGATATGAGGAGCAAGCATGGCTCCACAGGGTGCAGAGGAGGACGGACCAGGGAGCAGAGGTGGAGATGAAGCCAATCTGGGCATGTCATGGAAAATGACCGGGGAGGAATCCAAGGGCATTTAAGTGGAGGCATGATGGACATTACCAGAGCTGGGGTTCGGGAGCTCCTTCTGGCTGAGTGAGAAGGCTCTGGGGGGTGGGGAGGGTAAGAAGGCCAGTTAAGAGAGACAAGACAAAGCTACACAGAGTAACTGGTTCAGATGGAGAGTCAGGGAGACAGGATGGACGGGATGGACCCTGGCATCCACCAGACACTGGGTAGAACAAAGCAGCACTACAGGTGGAGGGGGCCATGGAGGGACAGCCCATGTCATCAGGCTGCTGTGGGATGCTGGGCAGAGACCCTGCGGGGCTGGGCAGGTGGAAGCAGAGGCCACAGCAGCCATGCGAGCCCCTGAGTAAACGGCAGGGCACAGTCCCACAGAGAAACCCAACAGTGAGGAGTTTGCAAAGGGCCAGGAGAGGAGAAACAACGTGGAGCAGGAACAGGTGGAGCCACAGAGTGGAAAGACAGAGAGGGCTGCATGAAAGCGTTTCCACAGTAAGTGACGAAAACTGACAACGAAAGTGGAATTTTCCAAAATTCCCATTAGCTTTGGCAATTAGGAAGTCAGGGTGACCTTGGTAAAATATGTCAGCTGGTTGGCAGGGGTGGAGACCCTGCATGAAGTTGGAATATTCAAGATCAAGTGGTTCACAGAGAAGAAAACCATGTCACACAGGCAAATGGCAGTGCATGCATGCACATGTATTCATGAGTGTGTGCATGAGTGTGTGCTTGTATGTGCATGTGCATTTGTGCATGAATGTGTGTGTATGCATGAATGTGTCCATGATCGTGTGTGTGTGCATGTGTGCATGAGTGTATGTACACGTGTGCATGAGTGTGTGCTTGTGTGCACATGCACGTGTGCGTGCATGCGCATCTGTGTGTGTGTGTGTGCATGTGTCCATGATTGTGTGTGTGAGTGTGCATGTGTGCATGAGTGTGTGTGCATGTGTGTGCATGTGCGTTTGTGCATGAGTGTGCATGAGTGTGGCATGAGTGGTTGTGTTTGTGAGTTTACTTCCCACATGCAGGAGAGAACAAGTAAAATAGGTTAGCATGTGTAGATGCCGAAAGAAAGAAGCCAGCAGAGAAGAGAGAGATGAACAAGTGTGTGAAAAAGCCTCAGGAAACAGGTCCCAGGCCCAGAAGAAATAGAAAAGGACTGGACCAAGACCGGTATCAATAAAGTTTCCAGATCCGATCACACCCCTGTTGGGAAGGGCTCAATGGGAACTAGACAGCCAGGTGGCATCAGTGGGTGCCATGCTGAGCCAGCTCTTCATGCTCCACTGCTGGGATCCTCCCAGTTTCCACCCATGCAGCTCCATGCCCAGCAGCCCCTCTTGCGGACTTCCATCCTACAGACAAGCATGCCCCTGCTCAGGGACTGTGTGCAGAACCCTATTCAGCAGCTGTCTTGGGCTCATGGAGACCTCGACCCCCACAGCAGGGGCACGTGCAAGAGCTCAATGGCTCTCTAGGACATCAGAGCCAGGAAGGCTTCAGAAGGAAGCAGGTCCAAACGCTCTCATGCACATGCATGCCTGGGGCAGGGTTTGGAGAGGACCAGAGCACTGTGCCAGGAAGGGCACAAAACAAAGGCTGAAAAATGAGAGAGACAGAGACAGAGACAGAGAGCCACACAGAGAGACAGGGACAGAGAGACACGCAGAGACAGAGAGAAACAGAGAGACAGAGAGAGTCACAGAGGAAGACAGAGAGAGACAGCAGAGGCTCACATGCACCTCCAGGCCCTCTCCGGGGACCAGTGCTCCTATCCATCCCACAGTCACAACCCTTCTCCTTCACCACCTCCTGCAAGGAAGGCTCAAGGAATGTGCAGCACAGCTTAGAGGAGAGACAAGAGGAGACCTCACTGCACCCTCAGCCCCTCATTCCCAGAGCTTTTGCTGGGGACCTGTCAAGTTTCTCCACCCTGCTCTGGGGAAAGGTGAGAGTCAGACCTGGCCAGGTGACAGATCAGTACCTCTGGGAGCCACCCTGGGACCCACGTTCCTTGGGCCAAGGAACGAAATGACCACGTTCCTTGGTCATTTACCAGCCACTGTGGGAATGTCATGAAAACCAACACTGGCTGAGTGTGGTGGAGTTTGAGACCAGCCTGGCCAACATGGTGAAACCCCATCTCTACTAAAAATAAAATAAATTAGTCAGGCACCTGTAATTAGGCGGCTTTAGGCTTGTGCCTGTAATCCCAGCTACATGGGAGGCTGAGGCAGGAGAATTGCTGGAACCTGGGAGGTGGAGGTTGCAGTGAGCTGAGATCACACCGCTGCATTCCAGCCTGAGCAGCAGAGTGAGACTCTGTCAAAAAAAAAGAAAAGAAAAGAAAAGAAAAGAAAAGAAAAGGAAAAAGAAAGGAAGGAAGGGAGGGAGGGAGGGAGGGAAAGAAAGAATTATACCAATCCTGGCAACTCCATCAGATTTTTAGAGAAAAATGGAAATAATTCAAGCTTGTATCATCATTGAATCTAGGAATTCCTAAATGTAACAAATTGTAGTTTAAGAAGTGTGACAGACACTTAAGAACTGTCCTGAGATGTTGCTTTTATTAAAAAGACAAGTTCATTAATAATTATAAAAATAACTTGTGTAGCAGTGCCAATTTACTTCTAAGCCCATATTCCTCTCGCTTGCATTTTTGAACTCCTCCCTATCTTACACACACACTCTGGGAACTGCACCCTTCTGTCTAGCAGCTTGGGAGCCATTGTGTGTCCTGAGCCCCAGAGAGAGGACTGGTCCTCCTGTAAGTCACATGATCCCAGCTGGACCCTGGAGAGCCTTCACTGGGAATTGAAAATTGCAATTCCTCTGGGAAGCAGGAGCTCTGAGTTTGGGCTCTGTGGGCAGCAGGCACCTTCTCCCACATGCGCTAGAGAGAGATCTGCAGATGCTCGGGCGCAGGAAGTCCTGACAGCTTGCGGCTCCTGGCTCCAGGTCGCCCCTGAACGGTGCTAATTCAAAACTCTCAGGGACTCCGAAGTTTCCTTTGGTAAAGTCACCTATTGCTTTCAGTCAAATCAAAGCTGATTTCTCTCATTGCGTCCATGAGAATCCTCACTAAAACCATGAAAAGGAGTCCACCACAAACTTCACAGTGAGTGCTGCTTCCTGATGGAATTGGGGTGGTTTCCATTTTTTATTAATTCCATGGCAAGAGGCCTTTTTGAAGCTTTAATTTGTCTTACTCTCGGCAGCTTGAGACTTCAAGAAGTATAAAATCAGAAAAACAAACAGATGGCAAGGATTCCAAAGCTACTTAATAAACTGGCTATCTAGTTTATATCTTATGCCATTGATTATTTTTGTCATAATTATTTTCTGACAGGTAATGGGGCAAAAGTAATGAGTTGTACACAGGACAGATAGCATTACCTGATAACAGACTATCTACGGGAAGCATCTATCTAAAACATGGGCTGACAGGAGATAAGACGTGTGTGAACAGAAGTAAGTTAATGACGCTGGCACTGATGACCAGGCCACTTGACAGAACCTTCTGGAAGGTCTTTTACTAGGAGTATTTCGTAGCCCAAACCACTTCCACATCTCTCAGTAATTTTGCATGTTTTTCAGAGACTGTTAGTCAAAGGACGTAGGGGAGGCCCCTTTAGGGAGTTTGCAAAGAGCTTATAATTTCCACCCTAAGAGGACACACTTTCAAATTTCTGCTGCTGTAAATTCAGAAAGTAACAAGGTTATCTCGTCTTTCTCAGGTGCTCCTGTGCAGAGCCACACTGATGCCGGCTGATTCAGAGGTAAGAGTGCCATCTACTGAATCTAAGACCTCACTTCCGGCAGCCCAGAGCTGATCCTTGGAGACCGCCCACCCAAGGCCCCAGCGGGCCACCTGCCTGTGGGGGAGGGATGGGCACATAGAGCACAGGCGTCCAGTGGCCAGAGGACCAGGCACGATACTAGACCCCCACTCTCAGGAGAAAGGAGGTGGGCTGTTGTTGTGTGCTGGTTCAAAAGATAATTATGGCAGCAGATCTGAGAAGATGCACAGGCAAAGTCATCGAGCATGCAGCTCTGAAAGAAAGAAGACTACATTTAAAAAACTGAGCCACTGACAGGGCTGGGCACCCCTTCCCCAAGGACAGGGACCACTTGGATGCCTGCGGTTCCAACTTCACTGTGTGTGAGTATGTGTGCATGCATGTGGATATGTGTGGTGTCCAGGGCATTTATATAACCACTTTTCCTTAGTTTCTCTGTGGGCAAATCACAGGTGATAATAGCGCACCTGTGCCTCTACCTTACTTTCCTGCGGTAGAGATTAATTTGTTAATGTTTTCAAGAGGCTTTGAAGATGCTAAGCGTTATTATGATAATTGCCACATAGAGTTTCAGAAAGAGCTTAAAGCAAGCTTGAAGTCGATTTGTTTCACTTTCATCTATGTTGTTAAGCTGTCTGATAATTTGTACAGATACATGATAACATTTAAAACAGCTGTGTCTCATAGAAACGCTATGGGACATGTGCAGTGAAAATGGCCACATCCCATGGCATTGAGTCTGCATCTCGGACTGCCTTCAAGTCCGTGGGCAGAGGGTGGGGAAGAAGTCACCTATCCTAGTAGAAGCCTCTTCTGTGCTCTGGGGGTTGGGATTGGGGTAAAAGGATGGAGAAACCTGGATCAAGTGGAACATGTAGTGTTTGGAGAAACAGCACCAACTTCAGAGGGGAAAGCAAAAGAGGAGCTATCTCCCCTCAACTCAAGCATTTTTAGAAGATATGGGCCCCCAGGTGCCAACCCGTGCTGGGCTGAGAGCTGGCACTGCAGCTGCTGTGCCCACGGCTTTAAAGAATGCCTTCCAGGAGACAGATTTATCCTCCATCTTCCACTCTGCGCTGGTCACTCTTAGGGGTTAGCTTGGCTTCTAGAGCATGGAGCGACATTGATGAAGTTGACCAAGGCTGTCCACAACTCAGCCCCTAATTCCACGAGGAAACCACAGTCCTGCTCAGAAATCGAGGGGTGATAACCAACGGAAACATGCTCAAGGGAGTTGAGAACTCCTGTTTAGTAGGGTTGACACATGTCCCCAGGAGAGGTACCCCGATGAGGCACAAGTGGCCACCGGGCAGGAGAAGCAGGGGGCAGTCCCCCCCGCCACAGCCCTGTGCATGGGCTTCCCTGATCCCGGGGATGCGGTGACCCCTGGCCTCGCCCCCAACCCAGCCCCTGAGCTCAACACAGCTGCTCTCCTTCTCCTGCCCTAGGTGACACCTCGAGAGTCCCGCCCCCGGCCTGGGCAGACACGCAGCTCAGCCAGTCAGAATCAGACTTGGAAGGCTGAGACCCTCCATATCAGCAGAGGCCCCTCAAGGGAGACGGTGTGACCATACAGTGGCCGCAGACATCGCTTTAAACTTCTAAATGTGCATTGTGGCTCCACTGTGTCTGGGAAATTGGAGGACTGTTGGACACAGGGAGCTGAAGGCAGACAGTGGAGGGAGTCCTTTCCGTGAGGATCCCCAGGTCACACGGGCCCGGCAGAGGACCCCCAGGCTGCCTCCTTGCACCAGCTTCCCAGGAGTCTGCCAAGGCCCGTTTTGGGCAGTGGTGAAGGGGGCGCTCCTAGAAACAGCTCTGAATCTGCATGCTGGCATGCAGCAGACACAGTGGGGGCACAGGGACAAGGCAGACCCAAGTGCACAACCCGGGCTTCTCAAACATGGCTGGAGCCACTTTGGGGCAAGCCAGCTCACCGTGTGGCCAGAGGCTTGAGGCCGCCATCGTCAGAGCTACAGCTCATCTTCAGCTGCAGTTTGGCAGGGCTGGAGTCAGCCCACTGGCACTGGTTTGGCTGTAGACAAGAGGACCCAGTGGCTCAGAGTCACAACAATGCGAGCATGAGAACCTGCTAGGGGCTTGGCTGACACTGGGTTTCAGAGTCTAGCCTGGCATCTTCTCACTCCAGAGCTGCATTTTGTTACCCAGAGGGGCCAGGGGTCCAGGGCTAGACGCATTGCCCTGTGATGGTCTGCTGGGGCTGCCTCAGCACAGTGCCTCAGACCAGGAGCCTAAGTAGCAGGAGGTACATTCTCCCAACTCTGGGGGCTGCAGGTCTAAGATCAAGGCGTCTGCAGGCTTGGATTCTCCTGAGGCCCCTCCCTGTGGCTCATAGACAGCCATCTCTTCCCTGTGTCCTCACACGGTCTTTTCTCTGTGTGCCCGTGTTGTCCTCTCCTCTTCCTGTTAGGACATGGTCGTGTTAAATAGAGCCTGCTGATGTGACCTCATTTTACTGTCATTACCTTTTCAAAACTCTTGTCTTGAAATATGGTCTCCAGTTTACTCTACCTCAAAATACACTGGACCTTCATTACCCCTTTAAAGACTGTCTTGAAATACAGTCATATTCTGCACTTGTGGAGTTGAGGGCATCGACGCAGAAATATTGGGGGAACACAATTAATTCGGGGGACGGCAGCATCACAGGGAAAGAATGAAGAAAAACAAGATAGCTGTGATTTTATTATTCTATGAGAAGCAGGATATGAGAGATTCTAAGTTATTCCTTCAGGTAAAGGACCTAGATAAGAAAAAGAGATAATTTTTTGCATCACCAAACTCTCATTACCTTTTCTTTGATGTTTTATTGCTAAATTCTTTTTTGCATGTTGATATTCTGATTTAAGAGCAGGCAATACACATTGCAGCCAAGAATATATTCAAGCTACTATAAATGTGTTAGCTAATATTTTCCTTTCCAAGTTATTTTGGCGATAATTGATGTGAATATTTTATAGTCCACTGAATTTTCAGCTGAATGAAGTCTCATAAGGAAAGTTGGTGCTGAAATATTTGAAATGGTCAAAGCTTCTTCCTTGGTAAAATATTAGGGCCATTTTAAACTTTCCAGAAGCAAAAAATGTGCTTCAGTTCTTCTGCCTCTGATTCAGTGGTCTAGTAGCCCATAAAAATATATGATTCAGTCATGACTCAAATAGTTTGGTAAGGAAATTATTAACTAATAAAATGTCTTCTCCTCTCACAACCTACTATCTGGAATAACTTAATCACAGAGAAGAAAAATCAATGTTTAGTGTTGCAAAAAGAGATAAAAATCATTGGGACGTGCACAAATGTATACTGGAAAATGTCTAGAGTACTGAAGATGAAGTGGATGAGAGCGGAGTATTGGGAAGAGCGTGGGCTCCTAAGTGAGAGGGCTCTGCAGCTGAGTGGATTCCCAGGCCCCGCCCACACGTCCACACTCTTTGGAGGGTGAGTTGGTAAGTCTAGTTTACTCTTATCTTGGGCCTCATAGCCAGTGCACATGCAAAGAAAAAAGGTCCATCCTGACTGTTGAAGGGTTAAAGCAAAGAACTTTTGAACGATGTGAAATTTCAGTGAGTCTCATTTTCTCTTGGAACGTAGTGGTTAATGTGCAGCTAGAATTGCCCAGGAGGGGACGTGCACAGAGCAGACCCTTGCCCCTCTTGGAGGGCGCAAGTGGTAGGAGAGCCTTCCTGCCAGGTCAAGGGGATCGTTTCGTAAGCTCACGTGCAGCTGGGCCCAGAGGGAGGCTTCTACCAGGAAGGATGGAGGCAGGGAGCAGCGGAGCCATGCTCGGGGGTCCTGCCTGGGGTCGCCTGTGCAGAGATCAGGCCAAGGGGGTGAACCACATCATAAAATAGTGACCACTTGTCTTACAGAAACAGAAAAGGATATTGTTAGGGGCACTTCAGGGGCACTTTGATTTGGCATGCAATGTATCATATTTTCAATACAAAACATACATCACTATTAAACATTTCTCTTAGTAATGGAATTTCCCCCAAACTATTCAATTTCTTAAAGGGAAAAATGGCTTTGAGGTCACAGTAGCAGCACCTTTTTCTTCTACTCCCTAGGCTCCCCCTCACTGCAGCTTCCACGTTTGTCCTGGGACTCCACAGTAGCCTCCTTTCTGGTACCCTTTTTATCCTGGGGCGTCTTTCTAATTCCTTCTTCATATGACCACTAGAGTGATAAAATGATGTACGTACTGAGGTATGGTGTCTATGTAGTCCCATTTACCCACCTTAAGTGCACAGCTTGATGAGTTTTGACAAATGTATACCATGTGACAACCACCATGATAAAGACTTAGGACATTTCCCCATCCGAAAAGGTACCTCATCCCTCATGACCCCTGGCAATCACTGACCTGTTCCTGTGACTCAAGTTTGCCTTTTCTAGGATTTTAGGTGAATAGAACCGCTCCTACAGCCTCTGTGCTTCTGCCTGGTGACTTTCATGCAGTCCCATGCTTGGGATCTGCCTGTGGTGGCCACGTCAGTGGTCTGCCTTGTTTAGTGCTAAGTAGTATTCCACTGTGTGCTGTGCCACCATCTGACTTTGCACCCAAAAGATGATGAGCATTTGGGCTGTTTCCAGTTTTTATCTATTAATAATAAGCCGCTGTGCACATTCACTTCTTGTTCTTTGTGTAGACGTGTTTTCATTTTCCTCAGGGCGACTGTGTAGGAGTGGGATGTTTGACTCATGTAAAGTGTATGTTTAACTTTATAAGAAAATGCCAGCTGTTTTTCAAGGTGGCTGTACTATTTTGCTTTCCCCAAAACAATGCATGAAGTTTCAGTGGCTCCACAATTTCATCAATGCTTGGTATTATTATCAGACTTTAAAATAACTAATTTCATTTCATTTCTAATTAACCTGTGATTAGTGAGGCTGAACATTAATCACTGGTTGTATGTTGTGCTTTTTAACCATATATACCTCTTTTGTTTCATATTTCTTCAAATGTTGTTCCCATTTTATTTTTATTGGCTTTTGTTTCATATTTCTTCAAATGTTGTTCCTATTTTATTTTTATTGGGTTGTCTTGTTCTATGTCTCATTATCAAGTTGTAAGAGTACTTTATATTTGCAGACACAAGATTTATAAAATAACATATATGATTTTTAGTTATTTTCCCCAGTATGAAGCTTCTTTTTCATTTTTCCTAAAAATGTCTTTGAAACAGCACATTTTTTATATTTTAACAAAATCCAATTGATGTGTTTATTTTTGAAATTGTATAACTCAGACTTGTAGTGTGCTGTCTAAGAACTCTGACCAGTCCAATGTCATAAGGACATTGCTCTTGAAAGGTATTATAGAAGTTTTATGGTTTTTGTTCTTATGCTTAGGTCTATGAAATATTTGAGTTAATTTTTTAATATGGTGTAAAGTAAGGACACACATCTCTCACTTTTACTTTATATACAAATATCTAATTATTATTATTTCAGCACAATTTGTTTTTCCATTGAATTGCCTTGACATCTTTGTTGAAATTCAATTGACTGCCTATATGTAGGTTTATTCTTGGGTTCTGTAATTGATTCTATTATTTTCATGTTTCTCTCTCTCTCTTTATGATTTTCATGTCTCTTTCTCTCTCTCTCTCTCTCTCTCTCTCTCTCTCTTTTTTTTTTTTTTTGATGGGGTTTTGCTCTTGTTGCACAGACCGGAGTGCAACGGAGTGAAATTGGCTCACTGCAGCCTCCTCCCGGGTTCAACTGATTCTCCTTCCTCAGCCTCCTGAGTAGCTGGGATTACAGGCATGTGCCACCACACCTGGCTTATTTTGTATTTTTAGTAGAGACGGGGTTTCTCCATGTTGGTCAAGCTGGTCTTGAACTCCTGACTTCAGGTGATCCGCCTGCCTCGGCCCCCCAAAGTGCTGGGATTACAGACATGAGCCACCATGCCCGGCCTCATGTCTCTCTTTATGGTAATATCACACTTTCTTGATTACTGTAACTTCATATAAATCTTAAGTAATATTTATGCCCTTCATTATTTTTTCCTCAAAATTGAGTTGGATATGATAGGTCCATTGCATTTTTCTTTTAGTATTTTCAATGTATTTTGTTAAATTCGTTCTTAAGTGTTTCATGTATTTCAATGCTATTGTAAATAGCATGAACAGTTAGTGTCTAAATAATTGTAGCTGGCATATTAAAACACAATGGGTTTTGGTGTACTCTCCTCCACCCAGTAAACTGGTCTTAGTTTCAGTACTTTTGTGTAGATTGCATCACGTTTTTGACACACACAGTCAAAGCACTGAAGCTGAAGATGTGGTTCTTCCCTTCCGACTTCTATGCTTTTTCCTCTCTTGTTCTACTTGGCTGAGAGTTATCATGATGAAGTGTCAGATTTTACCAAATGTTTTTGCAGCTATTCATAGGATCATGTAACTTTTAATTATTTTTAGCCACATTGGTTAAATGTATTGGTTGATTTTCAAATGTTAAACTAACTTTGCATTCCTGGAATGCATCAACCTTTGTCATAATATATTATCTTTTTTAATTGCTGGATTTGATTTTTATAAGAAATTTTATTAAAAAATTTTATAAGAAAATGTGTAAGAAATTATTTCACTATTAATATATTTATGATCTGCAGTTTTCTTGTAAAGTCTCTGCCTGGTTTTGTTATCAGTATGTCAGTTTCACAAAACGAGGTGTTAAATGTTCCTTCATTTTCCAGTTTTTAAGAGTTTGTAGAATTGAAATCATCATTTCTTTAACTGTTTGATAAAACTCATCACTAAAGCTGCTAGGGCTGGCAAGCTTCTTTGTGAGAAGGTTTTAAAATATGACTTCAATGTCTTTAATAAGAAACAGAGCTATGCATAGCAACTATTTTCTCCTCAGTGAAATTTGGTAGTTTGTGTCATTTAAGAACTTTGTCCACTTCACCTAAGTTTTTGAATTTTATAATATGCCCTTAATTTTCTGTTACTGTCTGTGGGAGCTGTAGGGATGTTTCATCTCTCATTCCTGATTTTAGGGCAGGATGCTGAGAAAGCCTCATGCCTGAGGCTCAAGTGCATGGAGCTCAACAGAGTTGATATCAAGGTGCTTGAGTCTGTTATGTTTCCTCACTACTTCTGTAAATGCCTCTGAAATCATGGCAGAAGAGGGACAGGGCACATTCACATATTCATTCTCTAAAACACTCCCAAGAGGGGTGCCTCAGTGCACGTCAGCTTTCCATTCCCAGTGCCCCCAGATCTCAAACATCTCTCCCTTCCAGCTGCCTTGGAATCTCGGGAAACTTTGGGCAACAGTCCTCATACTTCCCTCTGTGTTTCTGACTGCACATTACATTCTCAAGCACTGACTGCATGCAGGTGGATTTGGCACTACCAGTAAGATCTCCATCTCTGAACTTAGCATCAGAAGCGTAGGGGGTGCTTAGCACATGCTCTCTGAGAGTGAATGAATGAGTGAGTTGAAAGGCATTAAGGAAGTGGAAAGTTAGGACGAGAGGCATCCTATGCCCAGGGATTATATATTCCCTAATGTGTTCATCCACATTCGTTTCTCAGCATGAGTGGCCTAGGTTCTTGTTTTGTTTTGTTTTGTTTTGTTTTTCTGAGACCGAGTCTTGCTCTGTCCCCAGGCTGGAGTGCAGTGGCACCATCTCAGCTCACTGCAGCCTCCGCCTCCCAGGTTCAAGCAATTCTCCTGCCTCAGCCTCCTGAGGATCTGGGACTACAGGCGCATGCCACCATGTCAGGCTAATTTTTTGTATTTTTGCAAGGATTTCACCATGTTAGCCAGGTCTTAATCTCCTGACCTCCTGATCCACCACCTCAGCCTCCCAAAATGCTGGAATTACAGATGTGAGCTGCTCAAAGTAAGGGAAATGTATGTTCATTTGTGACAGTTAAGAGGCTGCACAAAGAGTTGAATAAACATTGTTAGACAGAAGTGGAAAATGTCTTCATGCTAAAAGCAAAACAAAACAAACAAATCAAACCCCAATTCCCACTGTGGCTTCATTTCACATCCCTGTAAAATGATTATCCAACAAAAACTTATTTCTCTAATAAAAGCAGAACAACATGGGATTGGTGAACTAATAGCTAATGTCTTCACCTTCATTGTTCATGGAGAAATAGTCATACTTATTGAGAGTTTGAATAGCAGAATTATTTTAGAAAACTTGCTTTAATGAACAGTATTAATAAACCCATAAGAACAGTAGCTCCCTGTTGAATTTCTCTAATACTTCAGTGCTGTGCTAAGTATTCCATATTTATTAACCCTTTATATACATAAACAACTGTGAGATGGCTATGTCTTTTATCCCTACTGTAAATGAAACAAAACAATATTATGCACTTAGAATACGTGATCCATATAGATTTCACAGTGAGTCATTGGAGAATTGGTATGTGAGCTGAGGTTTTCTGACTCCAAAAGCACATTCTCACCCCTGTGTATTATTGCATTGCTAGAATAGTTAGGAATGATTTGTTACTATCATAACTGTTTAATTATAAATGCTTATCTTGAAAGTCTTCCTCTAAAATGCTTGAAATATTTGCCTTGTAATTCTAACCAGGCAGGGGGACTCTTAGGGTGAAAGACTTGTCTGAAAAGGCTCAGAGATTTGATGCTTGCAAAATGAGGTTGAGATATTCTTATCCAACGCCTGTTCCCTCGGAGGTCACTCCTTGCAAGACCTGGCGCTGCCTGGGGCTGATTGCAAATGTTCATGAATTAAAGGCGGTAATAGGGAGGCAGAGCACACACATCCTGACGCTGACCCCCTGGTTTTAATGCCTCCGTGACAAGCAGTGAGCGCATCTCTGAACGAAGGGCCTGGCGTTGGTCTCAGCGCTGCGCTCTTCACTCGTCTGTTTTGCTTTCTAGAATAAAGCACTGGTGATTGGGAGTGAATTTAAATGCGTCTGAGCTTCCCGGTGTGTTTTAATTTCTCATGCATTGCTCTGGACAGCAGGGGTCTGGACTGACTTAACGCTCAGGGACTGACACAGCAGCCTTCCGCTAGCTTTGGATTTTATTCTGTGTCTGAGAGTGAGAACATGAACAACACAAAACAAAACCAAAAAGTAAATAAAACAACAGCAGAACTCCCCCTGCCGTGGAATATGTGAGCGTGACCAACAGTTGTGCAAAACTGATTCTCATTCAAATCTCCGTGATGGGGACAGGTGTGCCTGTGTTTAGATGACCCTTATATCAGGGAAGAGGCAGGGTAGAGGTGAGGCCTGGGAAGGAGGACCTGGGGGCAGGAAAGGGCCAAGGTTCACCCAGGCAGGTGGATGAGCCGGAAGCAAGGCTCGCCTGTGGGAGCGTGGAGAGGACGACGGAGAAGAGGAGTTGGAGGGGCTGGAGGAGGCGGAGGAGGCTGAGGCATCTGCCGGTGCAGCAGGTGCAGGCTGTGAACTGAAAGAGCAAAGGTGCCTGGCTTTGTCTTCCAGCAGCCACATGGTGGTGGTTCTTCCTCAAAATAATGTAAAAGGAGATGGTTAGAGTAAGACAGACTTGGGGTGGAGGATCTAAAGGCATATCGGTGATGTTCAGAGGAAGTGGTCACGGACATGTGACCTCCGAGAAGAGGCCACGGCTGGAGACGGCATCAGGAGTATTGAGCCATGTGTGTGGGCCCAGGTGGAGGCGAGAATCAGGCTCCAGGGTCTGCAGAAGAGGAGGGACCTGCCAAGGGAGTCCCTTCTCGCCTTGGGAGCCTGCAGGGGTGCAGGCAGTGGACAGCCTGACCCCAGAGACATGAGCATCGCAGTGGCCCACAGCATTCCACCTTCTGGAAGGTTCTTGCCTGCAGAGCCATATTCGCTTGCTTTGTCCTGCATCTCTGCTTCTCTCTCTCCCAGATCCTTGCCCTCACCTGCGCCTCAGCTTCTCCTGAGACTGCTGGGAGATGTCTCCTGCCCCTGAGGAGTCCAAGCCCACTCACCTGCGCCTCAGCTCCTCCTGAGACTGTTGAGAGATGTCTCCCACCCCTGAGGGGTCTGAGCCCACTCACCTGCACCTCAGCTTCTCCTGAGACTGTTGGGAGACATCTCAGGCCCCTGAGGGGTCTGAGCTCACAGGGACTGCTTTCAGCTTGGCAGCTTGTGCAGGAAAGTCCTGCCTGGTCTGAATCTCATTTGACCCCTGTGACATTCACCAGGGTTCATTTGATAGATCAGGAACCCTCCTGGCAGGCTGGAATAACACTGAGCATTGTCCTGAGCAAGGAGTCTGTGACATGGGGGACCTGGCATGCCCAGGGAGGCCTCCTGTTCTCGATTTTGGAAGAGCTGCCTTAATGCCTAAGCTGGCGTGTGGCTTCCTCTCCGCTGTGGTTCATCTGGGGGAGTGCGTTCAGTGCAGGTCCACCGGTCTGTGGAGAAGGCCCCTGGGTGCGTTTCCTGCCTGTGGGTGCTTGCTCAGGTCTGAACTCACAGCAGGACGCTCCCCGCTGCTCACCACGGCCCCTGCAGCCCAGGCCTCTGCTTCTCCTCGTCAGCTGGAAGACCACGCTTGTTAATTGTATTGCTAGTGTCTTCCAGATCATTACTCGAGATTATCTGCTTGACCTATCAGTCTCCGAGAGCAGCCTGCTAAACCCTTCCACGCTGACTACGGATTTAAAAGCCGCTTTTGCCCTTCTCTCCACATCTTCATCGGGCTCTTTGACGCTACATTGACAAGTGTGTGTACACATTCAGGATTTTCATACCCCTGGTGAGATGATACCAATCTTTTTCATGGTGAAATGATTCCTTAATCTTAACATGTCTGTCTTAGAGTCCATTCAACCAATGCCAACATCTCAGCATGTTTTGTGATGATTGGAGGTGGAGGGGAGCCCAGTTAGGAACAGTCCTGTGTCAGAACGTCTGTGTTTCCCTCTGCTCTACAGTACCCTCTCTTTCCTGATGCTCGTCCCAGGAGGGAACCTGTGTTGCCCACACCATCGGCTCCCAAGCTTTCTGGCTTCCAGTTGGCTTTAGCCATGAGAAGCCCACAGGAGACAAGATGGAGAGGTTGGAGGGGTGAGGGATTGACTCCTGCCTCCTCAAAGCCCACCAGGTTGCTCCCACCTGCAAATTCACACTGTGCCTCTCAAGGCAGCGGATCCTACAGGGCACTCTCTCCCCAGGCTCCAGGGAATGTCCCCTCCTTCCCATCCCTTCACACGTGGAGGTGGCATCTGCTGGGTGTTTTCCTGCTGCTGCATCACCCCTGTAAATAGCTTGTAAGTTGCCTGTCCTTGGTCCTACTTATCCTTTTTTTATTTTGGGACAGGGCCTTGCTCTGCTGGTCAGCCTGTGGTGCTGTGTTGCCATGATGGCTCACTGCAGCCTTAACCTCCCGGGCTCAAATGATCCTCCCAACTCAGCCTCCCAAGTAGATGGGACTACAGGCACACACCACCATGCCCAGCTAAGTTTTTATTATTTGTAGAGATGGGGTTTCACTACGTTGGCCAAGCTGGTCTCAAACTCCTGGGTTCAAGCAATCCTCCTGCCTTGGCTTTCCAAAATGCTGGGATTACAGGTGTGAGCCACCATGCCCAGCCTCTCCTCAATTATTCTGAGTGTGCTGCTTATTTTAGGGGTGGATAGGTTTGACACAGCTCTTTTCCATTTGTTTTCTTCCAGTCTGTCTACGTCATTTTTGTTTTGTACATGCTTCTTTTAAACATTATATGACTGGATTTTTAAAAACATCCAACCTGAGAATTCTTTATTTTTGAACAATTGATATACGATTTGTATTATCGTTGGATTTATTTCCACTATATTATTTTGTGTTCACGATTTTTCATGCCAGTTCTTTGCTTTTTTTATTTCTCCTTTTCAATCTTGTATCATATCGATTACTTTTTTCATTACTTTTTTCTCCCCTGTTTGTATGTAAGTTATGTATTCTATTTATATTCTTTTGGTGATTACCCTTAAAATGTCAACAAGCATACTTGACCTACAAAAGTCTAAAGTTAATCAATATCTCTACTCTTTACTCCAGCTCTCTAAGGTTGTCTCAACTTTCATGTTATTCTTTCCAGTATTTCTCCACCTCCTCTTAACCCCAAATTATTCATCTTGATTGCTATTGTTCCTACATTCACAGTGTGTTCAGATTAACCAAGAGTTTCACCACTTTCTTTGTTCACTATTGCTTCTTATATCTAGTCCTTCTATTTGGGTTAATCTTTTCCTTACTCAAGTGTATCCTTTGGTGAGTTTTTCAGTGAAGGTCAATTCATCTTAATACCTTTTTTTTTTTCTGTTTACTGCCCCACCCTCACCCTTTAACAACAGTTTGCCGGGCACAGAATTCTTGCTGGACTATTATTGTCTAGCCATAATTAGCAATCATATGCTTTCCTTTCTTGCCCCCTTAATGTTAATGAGGCCGACCTGATTATCTCATTGTCACACTCCTTCCAGGCCCCTTTTTTTCCTGGATGCTCCTAAGACTTACCTTGGGGATTCTCTGGTTCCACCAGAATGCCAGTGTCAATGTGTTTCTACCCCCATCACTTGAACTCTGAGATTCCTTAGTAAAGCTCTGTCTCTTTCATGAAGCCTTGGACAGTGTATTCATTCCATCATCTAGAGCTCCTCACTGTGGCTTTCCTGTTTTCTTCAGGAACTCTGTTCTTTCTTTCTCACCTCCCTGGCCTCCCTTCTTCCTACCTTTCTGGGCCACACTGTGCATCATTCATTAAATCTCTCTCACATATTCACTTTGCTATGAAATCCATCCACTGAAGTTTACATCAGAGTGACTGGAGTTGTTCTCATTTTGAGAAATTATATTTTATTTCTTTCAAGTGTATCGTACTTAAAATGAATTCCTAGCTCTTCTTTGATAGCTTGAAATAATGGAAACACACATCCCCCACAGTCTCCTAATAGTCATACTGACAGGGCCCGGTGGCTCACACCAGTAATCCCAGCACTTTCGGAGGGTGAGGCAGGTGGATCATTTGAGGTCAGGAGTTCAAGACCAGCCTGGCCAACATGGTGAAAGCCTATCGCTACTCAACACACAAAATTAGCCAGGAATAGTGGTGCATGCCTCTAACCCAGCCAATCAGGAAGCTGAGTCAGGATCATCACTTGAACCTGGGAGGTGGAGGTTGCAGTGAGCCTAGATCATGCCACTGCTCTCTAGCCTGAGAAAAAAGAACAAAACTCTACCAAAAAAAAAGAAAGAGAGAGACGAAGAAGAAAAAAAAAGAAACCCCCACATACACAAATGTAACAACATTTGTTGTCTCTGTTAGGGGCTCACACTTTCATTTGTTGTGTCTTCTGGCTTTTCCTCACAGTGATTCATGATCTTGGTGATTCATTATTTTGTGTGTTTTCTATGAGAAAACTGTGTGCTGGATGGATGGCCCTATAGAGTTTCAGCGTGTGTGTGTGTGTGTGTGTGTGTGTGTGTGTGCGTGTGTGTGCTTCTTTTCACCAGGGCATAGGTAAGTCTGTAGTCCCTGAGCAATTTATGTCTTAATTCATTGGTTTGCAATTCTTACATGACCCCGGTCATACATGCATGTAGACCTTACTCATAAGTCACACACTGGAGCTTTGATCGAATGCAGGGTCTTTTTTTTCCCCCCCTTTAAGTTCTGGGGCACATATGCAGAACCTGCCCGCAGGTCTGTTGCATAGGTATACACATGCTATGGTGGTTTGCTGCACCCATCAGCCCATAACCTAGGTTTCAAGCCCCACATGCATTAGATATTTGTCCTAATGCTATCCCTCCCCTTGTCCCCACCTCCTGACAGGCCCAGGTGTGTGATGTTCCCTTCTCTGTGTCCATGTGCTCTCATTGTTCAACTACCACTTATGAGTGAGAACATGCAGTGTTTGGTTTTCTGTTCTTGTGTCAGTTTGCTGAGAGTGATGGCTTCCAGCTTCGTCCATGTCACTGCAAAGGACATGATCTCATCCTTTTTTATGGCTGCATAGTATTCCATGGTGTGTATGTGCCACATTTTCTTTATCCAGTCTATCATTGATGGGGATTTGGGTTGGTTCCAAGTCTTTGCTGTTGTAAGTAGTGAATGCAGGATCTTTTTGAAACATTTTTCTTTAAGTGTTCTACAGATGACCAGCTGCTCTTCTTATTTTTCCAGGCTAGCAGATGGGGTCTTCTTTTGTTCCTCAATCATCTCCACCATGAAAAGCCATCTCACTTTACACAGTGAGACCCGTGCTAGAGTCTGCCCTCGAAGAAGCAGACACTAGCACGGGTCTCACTGCGGGAAACATCTGTGTGCAGAAAAGTCAGGAGAGAGGTGCCAGGCTGACTGGCATGGAACCAGGATGGAAGGGTCCTCTGAGGGGAGGGCGCAGGTGAGAAAGTTGGGGAAGGGACCCAAGGGAGACTTGGTTAAGCTCCAGAGGGTCTTCCAGCTGGGGTGAGCTGTCCCAGGAGGCCCAGGTCTCAAACAGAGGCAGCCCCCGGGCAGCTTGGTGTCTACACAACTCTGCCATGAGTCTTTGAGCATATCAGCAACTCCAGGCCTCCCCCCAGTGCTTCAGCTGGAGTCTCTGAGGCCCATCCTCATGACAGCCCCAAAGCCAGGAGAGAGACCTCTCATGGAGGCTGACCAATCCCAAGCCCAGGGCCCCATTCCAAGGGTTCTCTGAGCCAGCTTTGAGCTCCCTGTTCGTTTCTGACATGCAAAGACTTCCTGTTTTTTCTCTTTTTTGGGACTCAGCTGTGTGTGTGCCCATTTACTTATTTTAATTCATATTTCTTGATGTTTTTTGGGGAGACAGTTTCGGCTTCAGTGGGGGCCAGCACATGGACAAAGTCATGTTTTTGTTTACAATTGTAGAGCAAGTATGAGGTTTTCAACTTGAACAGTTTCTTGGAATGCATTGCCTTGTTCTTGGTGATGTATCTCACCCATCAGTTGACACCAAAAACCATCCCACATGGATCCTGAGCCTCTCTGGAAAAGCTAATTTTGTATTTATGGCGACAGGGAAGCCTTACCCATAAGAATCAGGTTTGGTTGTTCCTTACTGTTATTTATTAACTCATCAGTCCTCCATAAGGCTCTCCTCCCTTGACACTTACAAACTTATAAGGATCTATTTTAACAGACATCTTCCAGAAGTTTCACAGATATCTTTGTCGTGGTGATGTAGTGAATAAGCACTGAGCTTTCTGCAGGTGCTGTTCTATTCCGGCTCCTGCGCCAATTACCGGCAGCCGCTGTGCTCCCTGTGGGGTGGGACCAGCAGAGTCCCCAGTCCAATCCCTCCAGTCCCGGCCCATCTGGATCCAGTCCTTTGTTGACATGACTATGAAACCTTTCTTTTAAAGAAAAGATTCCATAAGCATCACCCTCTCACCTCCCCTAAGTTAAAGAAGAGGAGAAGGAGGCCTGGTGCCAGCAGTGATCCCATGACCCCCGGCTCCACGCTGCTGAGGAAGGCAGAGCTGAGCTCCAGGTTGAGATGGGTTGGGGCCACGAGGTCCCTGAGTCCAGAATGGAGCCTGAATTTGCCTTGACGCTGCCTCTCCATCTGTGAGGTCAGCACATCCGGTCAGAGCTGTCATCTCCTTGCCGTCACATGCGTCCTCCTCCACAGGCTGCTTCAGGGCTGCAGCCTCACTACTCAAATCAGTGCCCCTTCCCCAGTCTTGCCCCAGTGTGCTCAGAGCCCCCAGCATGTAATTAGCTGATGATAAATATTTGTTGAACTGAAATGAACTCTCCGGAAACAAAATTATTTGAACATGATTAAATAGTTTTTTGATGACTCAGGGTCATCGTTGTGAACCATAATTATTGTATTTTGTTATACTGAAGAGGTGCTTGAGGGACTATTAATCTGGCCAGATTACCCCCAGTAGCTATTCCTTTGGGGTCAGTCTTTTTTTCTTTCCTCTCCTCAGGGACAGCTGGCTTTTTCTGCAGCTGCTCTGACACCATGCCTGTTACATCTCCCCACCCTGCCACTCATGGGGTACCTAAATGTCAGGACCTGCACAGAGGCCACAGTCCTGCAGGAGAGACGGGCCCCTCCAGTTCCATCAGCGCACCAGTCTCCCTCATGGTATAGTGTCCTCTGGTTGTGTCTCCAGAGTGTCAGACACTGGCACTCCCAAAGAGGGGCACACATAAAGACTCCCAGCGCCAGGCCCCCCACACCTTGGTATCTCCTGCTGACCTGCCATCTGTGGCCGGACATCAGAGTGTCCAGACCACTGGAAGGTCTGACCCCTGGGGGTGGGGGAATTACGGTAGCTACTTATCAAAAAGTGATGCCAGGAATGTTTCATCCAGCCCTGTCCAAGAGTGAGAGTGGCACCAATAGCTCTGGAGAGCCTGTCAAGTTCAATAAGAACTGAGGCCCCCAGACTCCCACAGCAGCAGAGGCCCTGATTCAGCAGGGCCAGCTCCCCAGGGTTGCCGCGGCCTTAATAGCCTCTGCAGGGCCCCACCCACAGCGCAGAGGTGGGCTCTGCACGGTCACCGAGCTGGCGCTGGTCTGGCCATGCTAACATCCACTGCCTGGACCCTCCCTGCTCTTGTCTGCCCTCCCCAGCTCCTCGCCCACTGACCGATGGTTCTTGGTGCCCACGCCATGGCAGGCACAGGCAGATGCTGGCAGGAGAGTGGGAGGAGGGGAGCCAGGCTGTTCCTCCTCCTCCTTTTTTCCTTTGGCTTTACCTCCATCAGCATGTGCCGCCGTCTGAGGTTCCTCTAGCTGCAGATGGTCCCCCTCTGTGAGGTCCCCGGGTCCCGCCTTCCTCCACCGCAGCACCCGCACCTCGGTTCCTCCTTCCGGAAGCACTGAGTGGGCTGCTGCTGTCACCCTCCTGGCTGCTGAATCCTTTCACTTTTCAGTTTTCTCAGTGCCTTTGTAACCCCTCATCGCATCAGCTGGCTTGGGTCGTTTTCTTGTCTGGGTGAGATGAGCACATAGCTTTTGAACGACCTGCTGAACTGGAAGTCTATGGTTTGGAGCCATAATGACTAAGTATTCATAGGGTGTTCAGCTAAAGCCAGGGAAACGGAAGGTCAGTTCCTTCTTGCCACTGCTGTGAGTTGGTTTTTGTTTTTTAATCTCTTCATCAAGGATCCTATCAAAAAGTTGTTGCCTTACAAAAAGACCTAAAATCTACTTATTTCACAAGTACAGTTGAGTGGGGCTCCAGCTAATGCACTGAATCAGCAGTGGGTGTAGACGAGCTGGGCCCTCACCTATGACAGTGTTCATGGTGCCTGCCCAGGGAAAGTGTCCATACACACGCAGAGGGCATGCAGTGTGATGGGTGTTGCCAGCAAGGCAGGGGAAGGACACACACAGGCTGATGATGCAGCGTGGAGCTCCAGGGCCAGCGGCTGCACTGTGCCCTTCAGCTGGGCTCAGAGCCAAGCAGGGGTCAGGGCTGTGGCTGCAGAGGAGCATTAGGAGCTCTGTTGGCATGATTGAAATTTGGACACTCACATTTTGACACCGGAGAAAAAGTCAGGATTCAACCCAGAATATTTAAGCTGGAGTCTTGACAAGTAGGATGTATGCACCCAACAGTTCTTTTTTCACCAGAATATCAATGTCTTATTATACACCAAGGCAGCTGCTCTGATGTGTAGGCAAATGAAGAAATAAAATCCACATCTTCATCCTGTACTTATTTAATGGTATAAATCTCATGTTTGCTTTATTAATGAAAACAGCTTAAAAAGATTAATAATGAAAAGGAAAGAATGGAAGACATTTCCAATCCTTTAGGAATAATTTCCCCACAGTAGTGTTTGTAAATTGCTGCACCAGAGGCCATGCCTGTGTGCATGTGAATTGGCCAGTGTTTCAGATTGTCCCAATGTGCCTCTAATGGAAAAATAATAGATCTATGTAAATGATCAGTGATGAGGCCCTTTTCCGTGAGTGTATAGCTATGAATACAACCATATAAATGTTGATTAAAAATCAGCTGCTGGGCCAGGTGCAGTGGCTCATGCTTATAATCCCAGCACTTTGGGAGCTGAGGTGGGTGGATCCATAGGTCAGGAGTTCAGGACCAGTCTGGCCAACATAGTGAAACATTTTCTCTACTAAAATTGCAAAAAGTTAGCCCAGTGTGGTGGTGTGCACCTGTAATCCCAGCTTATCAGGAGGCTGAGGCAGGAGAAGTGCATGAACCCAGCAGGCGGAGGAGGTTGCAGTGAACTGAGATCAGTCTATTGCACTCTAGCCCGGGCAACAGAGCGAGACTCCATCTCATAAAAAGAAAACAGCTGCACAACTGCCCCAATGGACATGTTCACCTTAAATAATGACTCAGTGATTTCAACTCCTGCGAAACAAAAAAATTTTGTGCTCATATGTAGGAGTGGTTGATCTTTAGTGTCTGTCGAATGAGGAAATGAACGGGCGTAATGCCTACACGTGTTTGGAGAGTGGGCCACTTTCTCGTACACGCCCCCCTTCTGCTCCATGCTGAGCAGGCCTAGCTCTCCCACAGTTCTGCAATCCTTTCCTTTTTTCTCCCTCTCAGGACTCTACTGCCTTCACTACAGCAATGGCTATTAGGAGCAAGAAATACATCACCTAGACACAAATTGTCTTCTTTCTTTTGTGTGACAGTTCACAATTCTATTATCCCATCTAGTGCTCATCTTGCATGCAAAATAAGCCTTTTGTAAATGACTCAATACCTTGTGCCCACACCTTCTCAGTTTCTAGGGAAGGCGTCTTGGGCCTGTAGGCCCCTAAACACTCAGGCTTGCTCTGAAGCCTGCAGAAGCAGCTTGTGGCACAGCTGTGCCATGTGAACCCCTCATCTGTGGGTGGACATGGCTGCAGAGGGGCATGTAGGTGTTGGGTCACTGCTCAAGACCCAGGCACTTCCCTGAGAGTCTGAAGCTGTAAGCGTCGCTGCCTTTAGGGTGCTGAGACTTCGGTCTTAAAGTTCCTGGAGTCTCCACAGCAGCCAGAGCACATGCGGTCTCTGCTTCTGCAATGACTGTCAGTTAAAACCAACGCTGCAACCGACTTTGTCTTCCCAGACAGCATTACAGCCAGTCCACGTTTCTTAATCAGAGATATCTAATCAGGTGGCACACGTGGGCCCTGAAGTGACTTCCTCTTCTGCTGAAATTTAATTCCAGTTAACAAATATGAATGACTGGCTCTCACACTCTACACTAATATAAGCAAGGAGATTGGGAGAGGCCCCTTCAGGAGGGACAGGGTCAGAAGGAGAAGGCTTATGGGCTGGCGGCATGGGAAGGGGGCTGGAAGGCAGGCCCTAGAGGGTGTGGGTGTCTCCCTGATGGGAGAGAGTGATGGGACCCTCACAGGCTTTCAGGGAGTGGGTAGCAAACCCTCCGCCATCCTCTCCAGAGCCGGGAATTAGAGACCCTCGCCCTAGCCTCATTCAGACGCCCTGACCAAGGCCCAGTATGCCCCAGTCTGTTTGAAACAGGAAGGGAGAACTGGCATGATTCTGTGGGAGACGGCAGGTGGCCTCACAGACCCAGACACTTCCATGTTCTGGCTCATAAGGCTGGGAGTGTGGATTAGGAATAGCCCACCGTGACATCTCACAGTAAATCACAAGATGGATTTTGAACCGAGATGATTGACCCCACAGTTTCATATGGAATTCTGCTAGGCTGGCTTGACTTACTGCCTGCGTTGAATTCAATTCAAATTTCATTCATTCCAACAGTTTCATGGACTCTCTCCCCATAGACCGACCTGAGGTGTATAACGATAAAAGAACCCGCTTCCCACCTTCCTGGAGGCTGCTGTTCCCTCAAAGAAACAGGAAGGAGCTGTAAGGCAATCTCAGTGCTGAAAAACAACGCTCAACTGTTTTTCATATTTGTACTTTAGAACTTTTAATAGCAAAGCTTTCTCCTGCTTCAATTAACCTGTGATCTTGTAGATGATATCTTATTTTTGTCCAGGGCACTACATGACCGAAACACGACTCATGAGGGCATCTGATGAGTTTGGTGTGGAATAACAGTCTCTGGGACAATATAACATTTCAGACTCCAGGGCTAAGTGAGGTTTTCTCCTTACAGGAAGGCGGAAATCAAATAAATGAGTTAAACGTGAACGAACGATGATCTAGAACAGATGCTTCCATCTCTGTGTTGGCGACCTTGTCAGGAGATCCCACCTTATCGGGGTTTCGGCGTGGCAGCACGCAGTTGGAGCCCGTGCTATCTCGTGGTCGCAAGCCTGTGCGACCCTTCAAGGCTGACAAGTTCTTTTTCTTCTCCTGAATCTTTTTCTTCTCGTGAGGAGCACGCAACCATTTGTAGGGCTCTAGTAAAGACTCAGCGACCGCGTCTGCTGTGTGCCCCGAGATGGTGTTTCACACGGTTTAGATTACGGAGCTTAAATTAGCATGTGCGATAAGACACGCTGCATCTTTTCTTGTCATCAGGACAGCCTGTGCTGGCCGTGGAGGCCGGGACGGTGACCTCCACACTGGGGGCCCGCAGTAAGGCGAGTCGCTGCTGGAAATTATTTATCACTCGAGCGGGTCATTCCGTTTCAGCCTCCGAGGCCTGTGCAGCATCTAATTGACACAGCAATAATGGCCTTTGAACTTTTGATCCAATTAATTGTTAATGAGAGGTTTGATTAGCAAATAAAAGGCTTATTAGGTGAGCTGGTTCTCTTTCTTTTCTAATAGCAGAGGTCCACATCTTGAAAAAAAAAAATGGAAGCATTGTTTGCATTCCGCCCTTTTAAATAAGCCACCTGTGCTTTGATGTTAAGTAAAGTTGACTCTGAAGTTTGGATATCCTTGAAAACTCACGTGTAAACACAGACACACAATATGTATTTTTGAAGTGCACTTATAAATGCATTTTTATCATCATAATTCTCATAAGTCTTATGATGTTTGCCCTGCATGAATGCAATTTAGAATTTCACTGGCTCAGTGTAAACTGCAAAGGAAACCATCGTTTCAGCTTATGCAATTGATTTCCTTTTTTTTTTTTCAAAAATGCAATAGGATTTGTTTTTCTGATAATTAAAGTACTATATGCTCATTTTTAAAAAGTGAGAGATAACTGTTGCTGACATAGCATGGACCACTGGGCCCAGCTTGTGCCCTGGGCTGCTCCATGGAGGCCGGTCTTGCCGTGACCTGCTTCAGAGGCTCCAGAGCTGGACACAGCAGAGCCTGCACAGTCCTGAAGCAGCCTGAACGTGTCTGTGTAAATACTGATGTGGAATTGAGTGTCTGTGTAATGCTAAAAACGTGCTTATATTGTGTAGAATCAGTTTGCAATATAATGAAAATGTCAATGGCTTCCCTAAAGAGATAGCATTGTGTTCCAAGACCTCAACAAAGAATGTGAAGCCTTGACATGTCTATACTGCTGTCTTTAGTTGCAGGGTAGAAATGGATTCTCTGGTAGTTGAGTGAGTTGTGGATTAGAGTGGATGGCAACGTGGAGGCCCAGCATGGCAAGGGCTGCTGTTCTGCTCGGCCTGCAGCAGGTGGCAGGGACAGGCAGGGGCGCCTCACGGGAGCCATGCTGCACTCTGAGTGCCGCTCGTGGTGATGGACACACACTAGAGAGGCTCTGCTGCCATCTCACTGTCAGGGCTCAGTAGGTGCCACACTAATACATGCTTGGGAGTGAAGACCTCAAGTGGTCGTCATTCCAGCCCTTCAGCGTTCTTCATTCTGGTCCCTGACTCATGCAACATGCGACCTTGCATGAGTCACCCCCTCCCTGGGCCCCCCACACCCCTTCTCCATATGAAGCCTGAGGATTGAGGTGAGCCGCAGCACCTGTGTGAGACTGGAACATGGAAAGCACTCTGCAAATAAGAGCATGATCTCTGTTGTTCTGACTTACAATGCTATTTGCGGTAATGGAAATCAGAGTTACATGTTTCTGTGATTTAGTCAAATAACCTAGTTCTTAAAAGCCAGACAAGATCAGCTTTGGTGATAACACAGGAGGCAGGGCAGAGGGCGAGCCTCAGCACATGAGCAGCTTCAGGTGTGGCTCACCTGAGTGGGGTCTTGTCAGGAGGAGCTCCACAGAGCTCCAGTCAGCAGCTAGAGGATGATGGCATTGACTCACACTCCATACGCAGCCCTGTGGCATCAGTGTCGGGTGATAGGTTTTGCATATTTCAGCAGAGTGTTTTCATCCTCAGTTTCCCTAGCTCCAGGTTGTCTAAGGCTGACAGATGCTATGCTGGACTGGCCCGGCTCACGGCCTCCATCTACCAGGAGAGGAGCAGCCCTATGTGTTTTCAGAGCTAGACCCAGGAAGGATGGCCACCTGGCATGAGGGAACTATTTTCAGAGAAGTGTGTATGGGGAGGAAGTGTCCGCAGGAATAAGCAAAGGGGCAGATGTGAGGGAAGAGGTGCACCAGGGAAGACACACCCAGGAGTGGCTAGGGCCGGGCTTGGTCCAGCAAGGGCGGAAGACTTCCGGAAGAAGCCAGGCTCATGGCCACAGCCTGTGGCTGGGGCACCAGGACAGCGGATGGGTGCAACAGGGGCACAGCTTCTCCAATGTCCATGGTGCCTGCTCATGATCTGGTGGCCCCTGCCAGGGTGTGGAGTTGCAGAGAGAGCTGGGGGACAGGGAGTGGCCCAATGCCACAGAGGTCAGTTCTTTGGGAACAATGTGAATGGTCAGGAGGGGACTCTGGAGAAGACACAGGCATCTCACTCCCAGTGACCTGATGGTGTCTTTGCTTCCTGGTGGGCACCAGTCTGCACTCTAGATGGGGCATACCAGCCCAAGTTCTCAACGTGGAGCCGGGGGCCTGCTCACGCTCACCACTGTGGAATCCTTGGCCATGCCTATCCCACCCCATACTCCTACATGCCCTTGGAAGAGGAGAAAGGGAGGGCCCAATTCCTATTCTCCTCTGTAGTTCACTACTCCTGCCGCCCAAACATACAACATGTCCCTATAAGACCACTCATTTTTTAGCCCCAAACATGTGCTGTTTTCCCCTATTTTTTCTATCTTGTGTTTTTCTCCTGTTGTTCTATATTATAAGCTTCTAGAAGGCCAAAAGCATAGTGTTTTGGCACAGTCCTTGTTGCCAAGATGTGAGATGCATCAATGAGTCACTAAACAGGTGACTATCAGTAGAAGCTATGCTTCTTCAACACAAAAGCAAGCAAATGGGGAGAAACTCCAGTCACGGCAAGCATTCTGAAACTTCTGCACAAAAGCAGAAGCTGTCGTTTTCGATGTTCATATATTTGTACTTAACCTTCAAACACAATTTAAAAAGCAGAGTGAGAATGGAAGTGTGAATGGGCACATTGGCATGTTGGTGTTTAGTTCCATACAACTAGTTGCAATTCTGACCCAAAGCACTTCCACTGGACACCAATTCTCCATGGGGATCACCCTGTCAATGTCACTGTATTTGTTACATTCTCCATGGGGAATCATTTGGAAGGCATGGAACACAGTAAAGAATGAAAATTTGAAGTTAAAACTTGAAAAAATATGTATATTAAAAATTAAGTTCTATCTGAATTATGATTCCATGTGAACAAAGAAGAAGTTCTTAAATCAAGAGAAATAATCTGCCTAATGGCATATATAAACGAGGAGCCGATCATAAATTAAAGAGAGGAATGAAGAAAATAACGCAGAGACTAATTATTTCCTCATACAAAGATTGTATCTCAAACCATGTCTACCTGACATCAGGCAAAGTGCAGACCTAGTAAATATCATGTTATTTGATCAAGAAGAGTCAACTCGATTATTTCAAGCCAAACAGTTTAACTCTGAGAACATAATTACTTGAATTAGTTATCTACATTGAATAAATTAAGCAGCTAATTATTACATTTTTACTTCATTTTCTCTTATTGCAGCTTTAGATGAGATAATACAAATCTGTTACTTCCTGAAACATGCAAATCATTTCTCTGTACCACCAAAGGCTCCTTTATCACCATAAAATTTTCAGGCCAGAATTTCACATCCATGGTGGTGTTAACTGATACTGGAGCAGCCCTCCTCCTATGAACAGCTGTAAAAATGGACAGACGAGAGGAGATAGTGGTGTTCAGCCAATGTCCAGGAAACAGAAGAAGAAGATAAACTGAGGATGTGAACTCTATGGTCACCCAGCTCTCAAGTGGTACAATCCACAGCTACCAAATGGAGTGCTGGTTTTTGCAAAGTAAGGTGATCCCACTGAATGGAGGAGGCGGAGGTCGGAATTTAAGACACCAAGACCAGTGTGAAACTCTGGGATGAGGCATTGAGACAGGAGACCTTTGTTGTGAGGGATCTCAGAATTCCACAAGGAGATCCCCCGGTAGGTTCAGGGCTAGAAGCTGGGCTGCACACATGTAGGGCAAGAACTTCTGAGGCTGGATGCACAGCAGCTGCTGCAGACCTGAGATGAGCCAGGAGATGTTGGAGATGGGGCAGTGATGGCCAAGTGCGGATCCAGGCTGCCTTTGGAGTTCCAGACTGGCCAGAGTTGGGTGGTCTCTGAAGACCTTGCTTATACCCCTGACATCCAGCAGACGCATCCCAGGCTGAGGTCAGCAGCAAGGAGCATCAACCGGAGCAAGGAATGTTCTAGATCTACCTTAACAAAGTGCGAAACCAAGTCTGCACAAGTTAAATGAAATTAGCCAGATTTTTACTCCTGCAAAAATAAGAATCATAATCTTTCAGGGAAAGAAAATGAAGGCCAACATTTCTAAAGCATACTACACATTCTGACCTCATTATTCCTTAAAAAATAATTAAGGTATAAAGAAAAAGAAAAATGGTATTAGTCACCACAGAATTGAGGGCTATAGACATAGATATGTCTACATGCATACACACACACTCTTATGAAGTGAAGAATAATATGGTTATGATTAAATAATGAAGGGATCTGAGTAGGGAATTAACAATATAAAAAATCAAATGATGTTTTTAGGTGAAAAAATAACAAATAAAATCCAGCAGATGCTCTTAGTAGATTGCAGATGATTAGGGAGAAAAAGTTTTACTTGAAGGTAGAAAAGTAGAAACTGTCCAATGTTAAAATGAGAATTGGAGAAAATTAAACTGAGCCTCAGGACTTGCATGAAATTATTACATGGCCTCACATTCAGTGAATTGGAATATCAGAAGGAACAGAAAGTGAGTTTGGAGTAGGAAAAATATATATTTGAAAAAAAATTACTAAACCTTCCTGAATTTGATTTTGATTTATAAGATGCTTACTAACAGATCCAAAAATATCAGTGAATCCTGTGTTTGTGTGTGTGTGTGTAGCAGGAGTATGGGAGAAAGATAGAGAGATACAGAGAGAGATAGAGAGAGACAGAGGAATAGAAAATGAAGATCTATCATAGCCAAATAGCCCAAAACAAAGATAAAATGACAGTCCCAAAGGCAGTCAATAAACTAAATAAAACACAGCAGCAGAAGAGGTACAGAGAACAAAGATAAGAGTATCACCAATTTTTCATCAGAAACAATGGAGACCAGCTGACAATGGAAGACCATCTTCACAGTGCTAAAAGTGAGGGGAAAGAAAGCCTATGTTCAAAATAAAAATAAGAGTGAAATAAAGACACTTTAAGATTTAAAAATCTGGGACTATTTGTTGCCAGCAGATAAACACTATAAGAAATATCAAAGATGTTTTTGAGACTGAAGGGAAATTATATACAATGGAGACTTGAATGCACAGGAAATGATATATTGAAAGTGGAATCCAAAACGATAAATATAAAATAATTTTTCTTTCTTTCATAATCTATTTAAAATGCAGCTGACTTTTGCCAGAGTAAAAACAATAGCACTGTATGATGGGGATTTTGTCTCTGCAGAATATATATATGTGATATATAATGTATATATAATAAGTTATAACATATATAAGAAGTTGAGGATGCTTATTATTGCTAATAATAATAATAAATAATTATAGATTTAAAGCTAAAAGGTGAAATCAAAAGGAATACTAAACTATTTTATTAGTTCAAGCAAAATGGCAATAGAATCACAGAACTAAAGCGTAAAGGAATAAATGATGACTGAAGTGTAAAATGGTAGATTTAACATAACCATATACAGCCCATTAAAATCAAATGAGCTCATTATGAATAATCATAACTCAGAGATTTTAGACTGATTGGAAAAGCCAGATCTGACTAAATTCTGTCTGCAAGTGATACGTTTTAAATATAAAGACAAGCATTGAAAGTAAAAGGATGAGATAGATATAGCATGCAAAAATTAACATGGGAAACTTGATTTGGTTATATAGATATACAACAAAATAATAAGCTGGATGTCTTCAACTTTAAAATGTTGAGATCTTCAAAAGACAGCCCAACGTAGTGATGCATACCCGTAGTCCCAGATACTCGGGAGGCTGAGGAGGAAGGAGGGAGAATTGCTTGAGCCCAGGTGGCAGTGAGCTACAATGGCTTCACCACACTCCAAATTCAGTGATAAAGCAAAGCCCTGTCTCAAAAAAAAAAAATGATGTTAAGGCCATAAAAAATGGGAGAAATAGTACATAGAGCCTGGGAGAGATAGTCACAACACATATGTATGAAAAAAGACTTGTATCCAGAATTTCCACATACTTATTTATTTACATATATATATACACACATATATTTGGACAATACTACATATAGGCATATACATATATATTTATGTAATGCATACATTTGTGTAATATGTATGTATCTACATATATATACATAAATATATGCAAATGAACAATAATAAAAATTTTGTAACAAGATAGACATCTTAATAAAAATGGGTGAGCTATTTAAAGTTATTTCACAAAAGAAAACATGTACGTGACCAAGAAGCATATATGTTCAGCAATTTGTAATTCATAAAATGATGTAATTGTAATAAAATAAAATAAAAACGTAATAGAATAATGTAATTCAATAAATTCAATGTAATTCAATAAAACAATAGTAATTCATAAAACAGTGAATTACTAGCACACACAGCATAGATGAACTTCACAGGCTTTATGTTGAGTAAAAGAGCCCAGACACAGGAATACAATACAATGCCGTCCCATTTATATGAAATTCTAGAACAGGCAAAATCAATCTGGACTACTGGAAACCCGGTCAGCATTGACCTCAAGAGGCGTCATTTGGCGGGGCAGAGACCTGAGAGCTTTCTGGGGCTTAAGAAATGGCCAACCTCTTGCTTAAAGTAGTTACTCAGATGTGCATGTCTATTAAAGCTCATCATTCTGTACGCTTAAAATGTATAAAATTTTTGTATGTTAATCACACCCCAATAAAGCAGATTAAAAGGTAGTTAGCCCAAGTGAGAGTTCATAAAGTCATCTGAGCTCTCTATGTGGTATTCTCCGCAATCATCGGTGCCGTCCTGTGTCAGACTTCGGGTTGGGGAGACGGTCAAGCATGCAGCACCCCCAGGGAGGCAGCAAAGCCGGGCAGAAGATCAGCTGCAGGCCGCCCTGCGCAGTCACATCTGAATGCCTGTGGTTGCATCTCGGGAAGGTGGAGATCAAGGGCTAATCAATTCTCACGGCATCAGCAGCTTCCATCCGGCTCTCCCCTCTGCCAACTTGCTAATTGTATTGAGAATAGACCTATTGTTTGGGAAATCTGACAAGTAAAATTCTTTCATCCAAGACTGCTCATCCGTGGCCGCGCTTCCTAACTCAAATAGTGTAAGACGGTGTAAATGCTCACTGTTGGTCACCAACAAGTGGGCACTGTGGGCTCCTTACTTCGAAATGTCTTTACTTTCCTTCAGGATACAATTTTCTTGTAGTTAATTTTCTTGTAGTTACTTAAAACATCAAACATGCATGCTATCTAAAATGTTAACCAATTATGCTTCTGATTTATTGCTTCAAGGAGTGGGTATTATCTATAAAAAATTTGTCAATTTCATTCACAATTTATATCATCTATAGTTTACGAGCTCCATAACCTTAGAAGCATTGCTAATTTTGCTTTTTTATCTTCTTCCGAGGCCCATAGAGTCTAATGTTTCCGACTTCGCTTAGATTATTGTTTTGTCATTAACATTTGTTTTGGCTTTGCCCCAGCTCTTCCATCAGCACGTTACCATCTCACAATTACAATGTCTAATTTATTTCCTCATGTTCCTGATGTTATTGAAGTTGGCCAGCACTCTCTGGAAAGGATGCCAAAACCTTCATAGATACCAAGGTAACAAAACATTTGTCTCCTTTTATTTTTCTGTTTGCATTATACACATAAAATATTTCACCTATAGTCAGATGGAAATTAATTTATCCTAACTTTTATGAAGAAACTACTTTCCCTTAAATAAAAGTGCTTTTATAATCTCTCATTATCTCATTAAAGAAGGAGGTATGGTTATGAAATGTAATACTGAGATGTTAATTTTAATAAAACAGTAATTTTAAAAGCTGCCTTACAGCTAGAGATAATGCTTTAAGGGAAAGAGTTTACCTTCATTGTCTTTTTAGGCTGACATGTCTATAAATTATTAACATGATAAGCAGAATAACTGTACCGAAATTTTAAAAATGTAACTAAAATATAATTGCTTTGCCTTGCCACTTAAGATTTTCCTTTGCAAAGTTGCATTTATTCCTAATATAAACACTTAAAATTAATGGAAGTGACTGTCAAATTCATCTCAAGAATAGACAGGCCTGAACCTGGCTGGGCTGAGTGCAGCCCGTGGCTGGGTTTGGAAGGCCGGGTGTTTGTGATCGATGAGGCTCTCAGCCTGTGAGGTCCCCGGAGCCAGCGATCTGGGCTTCCACGTATCATCACTCAGTGAAGTCAGCCTGCCGGCCAGGAGACAGGCAGTGTCACCAAAGATGAGAGCGCAGCATTCATCCACAGTCACTTATTCTGCAAGTGTTTCCTGCGATCCCGCCAGGCACTGCGCTCCATCCAGCGCTGAAAACAAAAACAGCTGATCCCTGTCCTCAGGGGAATTTCGGTCTGGAGAGAGAGAAATAATAATTGAGAAATGCCATAAGAGGCAATGACCGGGGCAGAGCTGACCTCGTCAACGTCACAAGGCCTTGTGAGCGGAAGAGAGAGCTGAGTGGGTTAGGTAGGACTCCACTTCAGCTTCAGCTCTCAGCAGTCTCGGGGTTGCCAGGGCTCAGGTGGGCGGTTGGCACTTGGGGCGTCCCATGCTGTTGCAGTCAGATGTTGACAGGGCTGGACTCGCCTGAGCCTCAACCACGCTGGATACCCAAGATGGCGCACTGGCACAGCTGCCAGTGGATCCTGGTCATAGCCTGGCTGCTCAGAAATCAGCCAGAGCCTGCAGTGTGGCCGCTCTGCGGCTTGAGCATCTCAGGGCACAGTGGCTGGCATCCCAGAGCGAGCGTTCCAGAGCAAGCATCGAGCATTCCCAAGGGCAAGAAGGAGGAGCCCAGCGTTCTCAAAAATCTCCTCCAGATTGACAGTGTCACAGGCTGAGGTGGTTCGTCAGAGCAATCCCAGGTCCCACCCAGATGAACGGGGTCAGAGAATCAGCTTCATTTCACCATGGGAGCTGGGAGCTGGGCAAGATCCTATTGCTGAAGGGCATGTGGGATGGAAGAGACTGGTGCAATCAGCTTTGGAAAACACAATTTATCACCAGTTCTAGGAAAGCTACTGGGACCTGGTGATGTTCATGCAGAGACCATCAAGATAACAGGAGGTAAAGCCATTAAACACTTACCGTGTTTATGAGCTGAGGGTCCAAGCACCTTCACACGTATTCCCTCATTTAGTCCTTACAGCCTTCCTAAGAGGTAGCTAATATTTCATGTTAGAGATAAGGAATCTGAGGCAGAAGGCATCAAGCAACTGCTGAGGTCACGTCTGCTAAGAGGCTAGAACCTCCCATTTGCTAATACACAGCACAAGATTTATCCTCTGTGATGTCTCATAAACTACTGGGCAGGGTTTTCCCAGCTTAGTAGCGCAGGGGTGTTGCATGTACCTGTCCTCAGGTGGACATGGACTCGGGTAGAGTGAAGAAAGGGACAGCCAGGGGCAGGAGCAAGGGCAGGAACCTGGCACGAGGGGTCCAGAAGCGAGTCCCGGGCACATGGCAGGGGTTCTGAAGGCAAGTCTGGGAGTTCAGATTTTCTCAGGGAGAAGGAAAACCTCTGAAATATTTTTAGCATGGGAATTTTCCAATGACATAAGTCATCTCCCAAGGTCACTTGGCTTGCTGTTGGAAAGTGAATTTCGAGGAAAATGGGACATCAGAAAAGAAGCCAGCGTCCAGGTGAGGCTGCACACTTACTTATGGGGGAAGACAGGGTGGACAAAGGCAGAGCCCGCAGAGACAAAGCAACGACGAGTTTGGAGGGACACAGGATGGAGAGGCCGCATGGGCACGTGCGGGCGGGAAGCGGCACGGAGGTGCACCAGGGCCTCAGGTTTGTGTAATGAAGGCCATCTCAATGGCGTGGAAGGAGCAGATCTGGGGAGAAAACCAAGAGAATGTCGGTCCACTTTCCCGCCGCATTCTACTGAGAGCTTTCCTCGAAGACGGAGCAAAATTGTTAGCACACCCACGATGGACTATTCCACGTTTTGAGCTTATGTGCTCAGGCGAACCTCTCCAGGTGTTGATGTCTCAAATTTTGGAAAACAGGATCAAAATGAGTCACCTTTTGGCTTGGGAAGGGGGCAGATTTCAGGTAACATGGAGCCTGATATCACTCACACCAGGAGCGTCTCCAGGGTGTTGGCCATGAAGACCCCGGGGCTCCTTTCGGGGATGTCACGTGACTTAGCACACAGGTGCGGTGGAGAGAGAGAAAACAAGTGTGGCTGACGTGAAGTGAGAGGGGCTGGAGAAATGGGGGGATCAGAAATGGAGGTATAGGTAGAATTTATCTATTGCTTTTCCCATGTTAATTTTTTTTAATAGTGTGCTTTTCAGTTCACTAAAATAAAAAGGCCAAAGTAACACCTTAACCCCCTTAAATTGATAGACGAAGCCCAGCTCCATGCAAGAGTAGGTAATGTTTTCCAGCTGCCAGGGGAGAGGACCAGAGCTGTCAGGGGCATGAGTTTTTGAGGCATTTTGCAAGGCATCTCTCTAGAGAAGAGACGTCTCATTCTTACAAAAACACGAGCTCCAGGGAGAATCAATTCTGTCATGGCGGACATTATGTTACTTGGTGGTCCAAGACCTTGAGGAAAAAGAAATAAAAACCATTTACATCGGGGCTATAGATAGAATTTTCTCTTTAAGATTGACATCATATACAGCTTGAAAGTAGCTCTTTCAGTTTTGAAATGGGTCAGATATATTCACTACATTGACTTTCTTTTAGATCTTGATGCTCAGAGAACAGTTACTTATTGGTATTTATTTTGTTCTAAATTAGCTATTTGCTTATTGACCCAAAATAGTTATCATCTCAGCTGGAAATATATTGAAACTCTGGTTGCCAAACAAATATTCTGCAAAAGATGAATAAAAGCATATGGGAGGAAAACCCTACCAAGCCTGGCCTGCCGGGGCTCTGGAAGGCGTTCTGGCTGGCAGCCATGTGCCCCGCCGCATGCCGGCATCCGGGGATGACAGTGATCGATTTAACAGTGGGAAGGTATTAATGATATTCAGCGCTGATGGCTGAGGCACTTCACCGTCATTTGCATTTCGATTCATCATCTCTGCATTTATCATTATGAAGAGGACGCCAGAGCTAATTAAAGTCTGGGCTAACAGGGTGACCAGGGAGGCTGGTGGGCACTAACGCCGAGGAAGACCTGGGAAAGCTTCCAGCAGGAAGTACACCAACCTTACAGCAAACCCAATTAACTTAATTCCTAACGAAACCATGTGAGGCTCCTCCAATTGGGTAGGCTGGGAGATTTAAAGCACACTTCATATTTAATGCTTAAATCTAGAGCTTGGTGCTAACGTGGCTTGGCTGATGTTCTCTTATTCCATCCCCCAGACCCCAAAAAATTCATATTTGAAAATCCTTACATTGTGAAATATAGAATACACATTTTCAGTACCCATTTTTAAAACAGAAACACATTTTTTGTTTACATGGCTCTGAAAACTCCTATATTGCTGTTTCAGAATTGAAAGAAAAAATTATCTACAAATGTAATTCAAAGAATAAACTCTGAACCATTTATTCCCTATACACAAATCACTGATGCATATATTCAGAATAAAATGACACAACTATAATTCAGTTGTAGAATAAATACACCACAAATTATGATTCCCAAAGTCTATTTCTCACTATGTGCAAAATTTCCTTAATGCATTTTCATCTGTGTTTTCCACCCTTAGTATCCATGACAATAAATGGCATCATTAAAGGAATTTAATTTTTCTTTATGAGTTTTAATTAGACACTGACATTTTGATTCTTCTTTGCCACTGCATAACAGATCTACAGTAGGTTGTTTTGGGGGGTCCAATTCAGTTATTTACTCTGAAGTTGATCCAGGAAACTGAAGACACCCTTTGATCTGGTTTGGCTCTGTGTCTCCACCCGTGTCTCATATTGAACTGTGATTCCCATGTGTTGAGCGCGGGACCTGGAGGGAGGTGGTTAGACCCCAGAGAGGCTTCCCCGTGCTGTTCTCTTGGGAGTGAGTGAGTTCTCACGAGATCGGTTGGTTGAAAGGTGTCTGGCATTTTCCCTTGTGCTCTCTCTCTCCTGCGCTGCCATGGTGGGACGTGCCAGCTTCCTCTTTGCCTTCTGCCGTGACTGTAAGTTTCCTGAAGCCTCCCCAGCCATGTGGAACTGTGAGTCAAACCTCTTTTCTTTATAAATTACCCCGTCTTAGGTAGTTCTTTATAGCCATGTGACAATGCACTAATACAGCTTTGGAAAAAGCTCTCTGTTAAGTCATATTGAAGAGAAATGGAGAAAACTGATCTAACGTCTTATAGAACTGGGGCACCTCTCTGGGAAAATGGAGATTGGTGGCCCTATACAGCCCCTGACCTGATGGTACAACAGAAAAAGGCAAGATAAATAGTGGCCACATATAATGGTGTCCATCCCAAAGCATGGCTTGGTCCTATTTAAGACAAAGGTTTACAAAGCCGACAAAGGCGACTGGACAGTGTTGAAAACCGCGGCTCTGCTCCTCCATCCCTGCGTGCCCCTCATGTCCAGCAGTGGAGTTAGGGACTTTTGTCTACTTCAGCCTGGAGCCTGGGTCCCTCCCCCGGAGAGGAATCCCAAGAGCACTGGGGCCATGGGAGCCTCATTCACAGCTGGGCTGTCTCTCCTGGCCCTGAACAGGGAATAGCACAGCAACTGTGCATCAAGCACTGGGGAAGGGAGTGACACACGAATGAATGCACACGACGCTGGGAGCCCTTGCCCAACTTTCACCCCTACACACTCGGACTGTGCCATGGGGAGGCAATCTAAGGTCCCAACTGTACCCGAACTTTGCTCCTGCTCTGAGATGTTTCATTTGTTTTTGCTTTTGTTTTTGAGACAAGATCTCTCCGTTGCCCAGGCTCGAGTGCAATCGTATCAACACGGCTCACTGCAGCCTTGATCTCCCGGGCTTAAGCAATCTTCCCAGCTAAATCTCCCAAGTAGCTGGATGACAGATGCACGCTACCACACCCGGCTAATTTTTTATTTAATTTTTAGAGATGGAGGTCTCACTATGTTGCCCAGGCTGGTTTCAAACTCCTGGGTTCAACTGATCCTGTTGCCTTGACTTCCAAAATGTTGGGATGATAGGCATGAGCCACCGTTTCCAGCCTACCCCTCCCCTCTTAAGCAGGTTCCTGGCTCCCAGCTGGCTTGATTCCTGCCCATGGAGTGGCCCCTGCTGCCAGCACTCCCTGAAATGAATTGCAGTTCTGCAGAGCTTCCCACGGGCCTCTGGAATCCGGCTGGTCCATCCTGCTGGTTCCCTCTGTGTCCCTCCATGAAGCCAATCTGTGATGTCCCTGTGGAGGGAATATGCTCTCTGCAATGAATGTGGCACCCAGAGCTTAGTAACAAGGAATGGCCATGTGATGCCATAATCAGAAATATAAATTTAATGAAAAATAACAGAGAAATTGATGAAATTAAGCTTTTTATTGTTACCAACTTAATGTTAATCTAGAAAGCTCACATACCATTTTCAACATTGTGTTTCTATACTAATTTATCTCACAAATGAACTACATTATTCTGAATTCACAAGTAGGAGCATGTGGAATTAAAATGGTCTGGGCAGAATTAAACACTTCTGAGCCAGAGGTGAACATTTAGCACAGAAATGCAGCACCTCATTCAGCACGGCATCCATTATCCCACCCTTCATTAAGCCACTAACCTTGTGGTTCACCCAAGATCTACAGCGACCGATTTTCCATTTCATAATTCAGTTCCAGCGAGGCAATTCTCAAAGTGTGCAAACTTCTCCCAGGAGGGAGTTCAGCACCATTGTCAGCCATGTGGCCATTATTACCATCAAAATACATTTATTAAGCACTTAATTGTGCATTGCATCTGCTAGGTAGTGAAGAGAAAAACTAAATTTCCTGCCTTCTGTGAACTTACTGGGCATGTGAGAAAGTGAATAAAATGACAAACCAAGACAAGAAATAGTGAAAGGAAGCACCAGGTTAGAGGCTGTGGACGGGACTCAGGAAAGGGACTCAGCCCATGTCCCAGAGCTGGAAGACGTGGTCAGGCCCACTGTCTGGGAGCTGTGCAGACACAGGCAGTGTGACAGCAAGTTTCAGAAACCTCAGGGCATCTTGAGTTGATTTTTGCACAAGGTGAGATGAGATTGGAGACGATGCTTCTAATGAAGTAACTCAGGAATGGAAAACCAACTATCCTGTGTTCTCACTCATAAGTGGGAGCTCGGCCATGACGATGCAAAGGCATCAGAATAGTACATTGGACTTTGGGGACTCAGGGGGAAGGGTAGGAAGAGGATGAAGGACAAAAGACTACAATTTGGGTGCAACGTATACTGCTAGGGTGATGGATGAACCAAAATCTCACACATTATCACTAAAGAACTCAAGCAATCAAACACCACCTATTTCCCAATAACCTAAGGAAATATAAAAAAATTAATAAAAAAGAAACCTTAGGGCAGAAACTGTGGTGAGAAAGAGGTTTGAGGGGCTCCTGAGGAGCTAAGGAAGAGAAAGCCTTGTATGGCATGTGGAGGAAGGGCCAGGGGATGTACACGTGCCCCGTGCAGGCTCCAGGGCATACGTAGATTTCTGGGAAAATGCATCGCTCGGCTGCACTTGAATAAGCACAAGGATATAAAATAATGAAGACTTTGAGTAGCAAGAACCTTGAGAATGCCTTTTAGAGGTCTTGACTTTGTCCCCTGTTTTCACTCTCTGATGTCACAGTGTTTGACCTTGCTTACAAAGCAAAGGCAGTGCCCCATGGCCACGCAGAGAGGTCAGAAACAGTCTCCCAGCTTGGCTCAGCCTGAGGCCTACATGAACACCACAGCAACAAGCATTTGTGTCTGTCCTTCCTGGGCTCTGGGGTCCCACCTGGGCAGGGTCGGCTGGGGAATGGCATGGCTTCCTTGCGAAGGTCGACTAGCTACAGAAGTCTAGGCTGGCTACAGAAGAGACTTAGGGTTTCTGGGAGCCCTGCCTTTCTGTGTTTTCCAGCCTGCTCTTCTCCATGCAGTGTTCTTATCTCAGTTCCAGACATGTGAGGACCAATACCCTCTCTGATTCTCGAATCTCCACTGTAAATTCCTAGAGAAAGTTGCAATTGGTCCAGGTTTGGTCAGACCGGCTGCCCAGGGCTTGTGGCAAGTGCCCACTGACAGATAGGTAATCTTGGTGTCCTGAAACACTCTCCCACCTTAAGGATTTGCTGCAGAAGTCACTAGGCCCCTCAGGGGATGGTCACCAGGAACTCTGAGAAACTTTCTAATCAAATTAACCAACATGTAGTATTTCAGTCAGGAGGCAACACACTACTTTACCTCTGAAAACTTTTTCTCAGCTTTATTTAGTTTTATTTTACTTATTTTATCATGCAAAATTAGTTGTGTTGTCATTATTGAGATATCAGTTGATATTCAGTAAAATCTGCTCATTTTACATGCACAGTTGGGTGTGTATTGGCAGCTGCACATCATCCTGAAACACTGCCTCCTGTCTGTTGGCGGTTGCCCCTCTCTCCCCAAGCCTGGCCCCTGATGGACACTCATCTGGTTCTGTCTCCATATTTTGCTATTGCTAGGTTTTTTGTTTTTTTGAGACAGAGTCTCACTCTGTTGCCCAGGCTGGAATGCAATGGGAGGATCCTGGCTCACTGCAAACTCCACCTCCCTGGTTCAAGTGATTCTCCTGTCTCAGCCTCCTGAGTAGCTGGGATTACAGACACCCGTCACTATGCCCAGCTAATTGTGTGTGTGTGTGTGTGTGTGTATTTTTAGTAGAGAGAGCATTTTATCATGTTAGGCTGTCTTGAACTCCTGATCTCAGGTGATCCACCCCCCTCAGCCTCCCAGGTGGGATTACAGGTGTGGGATTACAGGTGTGAGCAACTGCGCCCAGCCTCTAGATTTTTATAAGATAAAGTTATTTAGTATGAGTCTTTTCTGCCTGTTTTCCACTTACACCGTACTTCTGAAATTTATGCTTGCTGTTATGTGTCGTGTGGCTCACCCCGTCTCCTGTGAGAGACACTGCATGTAGTGGACACAGCATGACATGTTCCTTCATCCACAGCACATGGACACTGGGTCCCTCCCAGGTGGGGCCACTGTGGATCCTGCAGGTAGGAGCATTCACACACGAGTGTCTGTGTAGGTGTGCTCCTTCATTTCTCTTGGGTAGATCCTAGGAGCAGAATTGCAGGGTGCTAGTGATGTTTACTTTCATAACATGCTGCCAGACTCTTTTTCAAGGTGGCTGCACCATTTTGCATTCCCACCAGCAAAGCAGAAGTGTTTCCATCTTCCTCACCAACACTCGCTGTGATCATTCACTTTATTCTCCTACCTGGTGGGCAGTGATGGCCTCCCTCCTTTTTTTGATGAACATTCTTGAGTTTTCATGGTCAATTCATGCTGGTGTATTTTTAAATGTTGTGTTCACACCATTGGTATGGGCCATTGCTGAAGCAGCTCCATGCTTGGCTCACACACTGCAGGTGTATTATTATCTGCTGTCATGATTGTTGTTGTTAGAGCATTGACTTGGCCAGTCCCGGCAGCAGAAGTGCAGCTAATCACATTTTAAAACCACGTGTGCTGCGTGTGGCCTCTAAGACATGTCTGCAAGCGGCCTTTGGGAACCCTGAGCTTCATGTGGGTCTTGTGTTGGGAGACAGGCCCTACTTTCTTTTTTGTATTCTGCCCACTTTCCTCCTCATCACATGGCCATCCTCCACGAATGCTGCCTTTACTCAACAGCATGGCTGTCAGCAAAACTATTAAGTTTTCCTTTCTCTCCTTGGCTTAAATATTGCCCCAGACCCTGACTATATAATCCTCTGGCTGAATCAGAGCAATCTTTACAACTCAATATTTACTAAAAGCACAGCCTGTGGATTGGCAGAGAGATTGTGTCATTTTCAACTCCATTTTATCATAGTTATTTGAATCTGTCTGTTATGAACTGAATGTTTATGCCTCCTCCATCCACATGTTGAAGCCTTAACCCTTAATGTGATGGTGTGAGGAAGGGAGGCCTTTAAGAGGTGATTAGAGAGAGATGAGCTCACCTGGGTGGGGCCCCTGGTGATAGGATTAGTGTCCTTATAAAAGAAAGAGGGACCAGAGTTAGAAAGTAGAGGAGTGCCTGCCAGAGGCAGAAAGGCAGGGAGGCTGGGCTGCAGAGCTCCTTCAGGGGTGACAGAAAAATGTCCTATGAGTACATAATAGGGATGGTTGTACAACCCTGTCAATAGACTGTAAACACTTGATCACTTGATTGTACACTTCAAAAGGGGGGATGTTATATTTGAATTATATCTCAGTAAATGTCATTAACAACCACGCTGGCTCGTGCCTATAATCCCAGCACTTTGGGAGGCTGAGGGAGGAGGATCATTTGAGATCAGACTTTGCAACACAGTAAGACCCCATCTCTACAAAATTTTACAAAATAAATTAGCATGGGGTGGTGGCATGCACCTGCAGTCACAGCCACTCCTACTCTGGAGGCTGAGGTAGGAGGATTGCTGGAGCCCAGGAGGCTGTGGGCCATTGCACTCCAGCCCGGGAGACACGGCAAGATCCTGTCTCCAAACAAAGAAACAAAAAACCCCAACAAAACCGAGAACTGTAAATGGACTAACTGGGCCTACTAAATGTCCCCGTCCTTTGATCAACCTTTTGATGTGTGTGCCCAGACACTGGACCTGTTTGGACAAATGCAGGACGGACTTCAGGCTCTTTGCCCCTGGGATGGAACCTGGTGAGGTCTTCAGAGACACCAGAGATCACTGACTGTGGCTATTCAAAAATGTTTATAAAAACAAGTCATTGTCCAGGAGCATGTGGATATGCAGGAACTCTTCTTTCCAACTCTTATTTTATGGTAGAATAATGAACAAGTAATATCCTGTATTTAACAGCTTCTCTTTCGAACCTTCCAAAGGCCAGGCACCTGACATGATCAGCAAACTTTGAATGAGCTTTAAATCTGTTATTAGATTTTCTGATATGCTACATATATCAATTTCCACAACTGTTCAGTTTAATCCTCTTAGTCCGTCATTAAATATTAAAAGTATTTAGGGTAAGTTAATTCCGCAGCCCACTTCAAGTCCTCTTGGAAAATCCAGGTGTGTGTGTTTGGCCCCCAGGACTGAACCAAGAACTCACATCACAGGATTTCCTTGCATGTTCTGCGGCTCAGGCCTCCTCCTGCATAGCTCTGAGATAGGGAGAGGGCTGCATGGCTCCTTCACCACTGGGAGGGAGAACAAAGGAGGCCGAATGGAAGAGAGAGCACTCTTTTCCCAAACATGCACGAGTTGCCTCCAGGAGTCTTTGCCCTCTGCCAGTTCGTAACTGGCCACCTCGGAAGGAAAACAGAACAGGCATGAGAAGGCCCTGGGATCCAGGAGACACTCGGAGGAGGAGGAGTTCTGGGCCTGTCCCGCTGACATCATCCCTTGTTTATGTGTGTTTATCCTCAGACCTAACTCCTCCCCTCTGGATCTGGGTCCTCCCGTGGAAATAAAGTGGAGCCACCGAGGTGATTGACAGTTGTCCAGGAGCTGTTTTTGAGTAGTAAAAAGAAGCAGATGAAATTTAAAAAGAAAACCTCTCAGTATAGACAAAATATGACTTCCATGTATAATTAACATAAATAATTATTAAGATATTTTGCATTTTCAATTGGACAAAGTCTTTAAAATCTGTGACCATGTAACATTGACACTGCATCGCACAGGTGCCACATTTTTAATAGCTTAAGTCTTAGCAAAAAAGAAAAAAAGAAATCAAATTGTGTTTAATGGGAAAACAGTTGACTCAGCTTCAGACATAAAATCTAGACATAAGTTAATTAAGATTGACATTTCAGGTTCAGGTCCTCCATCATGCCGACCACCTTAGGAACATCCAGCAGCCTGTGTGGCTACGACATGGGGCAGTGCAGGTCTGGACTGTGGCATGACTGAGGCGGGTACCCAGGGGCAGGGCAGAGAGGAATCGCCTGGGCAGCGCCATCAATCACTGTGCACTTTACACACTAGAAAGTGCATTCGCAGCCCTTGCCCCTTGACATAAAACATGAGTATGTGAAGACAGGATGTATAACTCTAAAGAATCTGAACTTGACTTGCCTCCTCCCAGGATCTACAGTTAATCCCAAGCCCAGGAATTTCAATGAATCAAGTATTTGAAGCATATGGAAGGGGCTCTTTGGAGAAGCTTCACATTTCTTCACAGACAGCAGCATGCTGCTCAGCTGTGTGAGTTGTCCCCGGAACTGCTACTGAGGTTGGGGTGAAGGGAGAGTGGCAGGCATACTGGGCTCCCGGGAGCCCCCCGTTCCATGGGGAGGGCAGGCCTCTGGACACCTCAGCTCCCTGTCCTGGAGGGAGCCACACGGGCCATCCTCACCCCTCCTACAAAGCCGCCTCCACAGCCTCTGGGCCAGCCCTGGCACGGCGGGGCTCCTCACCCTGTGTCCCCTGCAGCGTCTCGCCTTGTAGCTAGGCCCCAACTCCCTTGGTGGGGTTGCTGGTCTTTGTTCTGTGGCTCTTTCCCCAGCCAGACTGAGAGCACCCCAAGATTGCTTCTGGTCCCCACTAACGTCAGCCCAGAGCATATGGGTACCACTCAGTCCTGAGCCTTCTTGGAGGGCAGTGGATGATGTGTTATAATTCGGTTCATGTGCAGACATTTCAGAACCCAGAGTGAGTATGGGAGATAATGGAAACAACCGCTTCCTCTCTTCCAGTATTACTTGTGCTGATGTTTAAAGAGAAAGTAAGATGGAAGCTACCCTATAATTATGCCTTACTTCTCTGAGAAAACATCTGCAAGGCTGATTTGCAGGGGCCCACACTTCTTTCTTATTGTCATAAAGTCCATGATGGAACAGGGGGGGTTTGGGCCAGAGGGAGCTGAAACCCATCATTTTAAATTGGGCTGAAAAAAGCCATTCAGTTCCAAACCATGAGCTTACAAAAACCTTCCTCAGGCCTCCGCAGACCCCAGCCACCACGCTTTCCCGGTCCTGTGCCCCACAGGCCAAGCTGACGCAGACTGTAGGAAAACATCTTGGATGCCTTTGGCTGGAAGTGGGCCATGTCCAGGGCTTGGAGGCTGTGGGTACATTTGCTCTTGTCCCAACAGAAGGTGCCACTCCACCACACAGACACGCACAGCAGAGCCCGCACACACATGCACAAAGGCACACACCACACAGACACACACAGCAGAGCCTGCACACACACGCACAGAGACACACACTACACAGACACACACAGTAGAACATGCACACACAAGCACAGAGACACACACTACACAGAAATGCACAGCAGAACACGTGCACACAGGCACACACCACATGAACACACGCAGCAGAGCCCACACATGCGAGCATGCATACACTCACACACCACACAGACACACACAGCAAAGACCGCACACACGAGCATGCACACAGGTGCACACCACACGGACATGCACAGCAGAGCCCGCACATACATGCACAAAGACACGTGCCACACAGACACGCACAGCCGAGCATACACACACGAGCATGCACACAGGCACACACCACACAGACACACACAGCAGAGCCTGCATACGCGAGCATGCACACAGGCGCACACCAGACAGACACGCACAGCAGAGCCTGCACACACAGGCACAAAGACACACACCACACAGACATGCACAGCAGAGCCCACACATGCAAGCATACACACAGGCACACACCACACAGAGATGCACAGTAGAGCCTGCACATGCGAGCATGCACACACTCACACACCACACGGACATGCACAGCAGAGCCCACACACGCTCCTCAAAAAGGACACAGAGTGGGCTGGGACAATCTGAACCCATCACTAAAAAAGAAGTGAGAACTTAAAAGACACAGGGTAACAGCAGTGCCCTCACAGTTAGTTTATTGGAAAACTGTGAATTATTTACGTATTGAAAGAAAAAAGGCATTTGGTAATGAGAAATATCTATGATAGATAGCTAGATAACTGGATGGATGGATGGATAGATGGATAGATAAAGATAGGTGGATAGAGAAATGAATGGGTGGATGGATGGATGGATGAATGGATAGTAGGATAAATGAATAGACACATGATAGATGAATAGACAGGTGGATGATAGATGAATTGGCAGGTGGATAAATGGATGGATGAATGGATGCATGAATGAATATAAGGATGGATGGATAGATAGATAGATACACAGGCAGGCAGACAGACAGATAGATGAATGTGAGGATAGAGAGATGGATAGATGGATAAATGGATAAATAGACAGACAGACAGACAGATAGATTGATAGATAGACAGATGGGAGGATGTATGGATGGACAAATGGGTGGATGAATAAATGAATAGGTAGGTAGATAGATAAATGAGCACATAGATGGATGGATGAATGGGTGGATACATGGATGGATGGATGGATAAATGGATAAATTGATGGATAGATAGACGATAGATCGATAGATGAATGGAAGAATGGATGGATGATTTGGGGAAAATAAAAGTGCTGATAATGCACGTGATTTATAGGACTTATAAGACATAACTCCTGAGTGTCTTGGAGGACTCTGGTAGGGTGAACCAGAGGCAACGTGGTGGCAATGTTTACTGAGGTTGCTTCTTGTTTGATGTAGAGAGGCTCCCAGTCTGACAGCAGAAGGGACTTTGAGTTTCTCTAAGTTAAGAAGAGCCGTCCCCACCATTGTTTAGTTCCCTGGGCATAGACACTGAGTTCAGGGTGAAGGGCCCTAAGCTTCTGCTGCTGGGGGGTGGCCCCAGCAGATGTGTGTGTGTATTTCTGAGCCGTTCCTTCTGAGAGGCTTGAGCCAGTTCAAGGAACAGAGTCCAAACATGAGTACCAGGGGGACCTTGGAGATGGTCCTTTCCTGCTGGCAGGCCATGGGAAGTAAGAGAGGGAACGCCCTGAGTGAGTTTCTCAGGGTACCGTGGTGTCAAGTCAGTCCCTTCCTCTCATCAAACCAGGGGACACCACAACTGCTGGTTGACTAGTGTGGACGGGTAACGCGTTGGGAGCTGAAAATATGGACTAAAACGTCACTTTCCAGAGGAAACTCCTCAGCATTACCCACGGGACTGGGCTGTGCTGAGGACCCCTTGGAGAAGTGTGGTCGACCAGCTCCAGTCAGACGCGTGTTCTCCAGGGATGGACGAGTCAGGGAGGGTCGCTTTGGCCTCAGGAATGTTACCGCGCACCTGCCAGCACCATCTCCATCACTTGCATGGAGTGGGTCGGGCAGTTTGGGAACCGGAGCTGCTCTAATTAGAGTGGGGTGGGCTGGGCAGGAGCGGAACTTACACTGGTCATTTGAGCAATGCCAAGGGTTTTCCTTTGGGAAATGATATTGTGTTTTATTCTCTATTTTCAACTCCAAAGCAGCTACATCCACGCACTAGTCAACAGACCGTGGTCTCCCGGGGGACCCAGTGGGGTGGGCGCTGTGCCCGGGGCGGGGTCAGGCGGAGGTGAGAGGGTGAGGAGACACAGGTGAGAAGGTGAGAGGCCCGCAAAGAGGAAGTGTGGGCTCTGGTTCCTGCTCTCGTTTTCCTTCTTTGCTTCCAACCTTATTCTAGCTGTCTTCACTTTCACTTAAATTTTAAAAGCATTTCCTGTTTCCTCTTTCTCTCTTTCCACTTTAAAAACTGTTTTGTTTCCCTCCATCACCCCCGACGGCTTCTTGCCACAAGATTGTCCTAAACCTTTCCCTTTCGCCCTCCCCTCTGGCCTTCCTGCTGTTTCTTTTTTCACAATTTTTAAGTTATTGAGAGCCTCCTGTGGCCGCAGCCCCCTGCTGGGTGGTGACAATGGGTGAGGCCAGCGGCTTCTATAGAAGGCCCGACTGCAGGGCGGCTTCCCTCGGCTGGCTGCAGAGGAGGCGGAGGAGGGCCTGAGGCTCTGGGGGATGACAAAGGCCCCTTCATGCCCTTTTGCTCCTTCAGAGGGGGCGGGTGGGCTGTGCCCAGTGCGCAGGCAGCCTCCAGGGCCCTCTGTGGCTGCCTTTTGTGGAAAATGTTTCCCAGAAATTCATTGCTGAATGGCTCCTGGAAACCCGATCGCTTCTCGCCTGCACTCTGCTTTCTGTCCCTCTCTCTTTCTCCATCAATAAGAGGTATCCTGGGAGCTGCAGGTTCCATAGGAGAAGGTCCAACCTCACTGTCCTCCAGGAGGTTAGACGAAGGTGATACTTTCCAGTAAAACTGCCAAAGAATTTCTGAAAGTATCGCGGTTTTTAGCTTCACCATCTCGCTGAAAGCACAGAAACGCAAACATGGAGAACCGGAGTGAAACGGAAAACAGACCTAAAAACACAACACAACCACTAGAGCCAGCCCTTAAAATAGCTCCCAGTTTCAGGTGCGTTCTGCCACGCTTTCTGAAGGGTAGTGCATCTCCCTCTGCACTTGCAGTGAGCCTGTGTGAGTCTGATGCACAATGAGGGGTCTGTGCCCCAGCTGCACGCCCAGAGGTAGGATCCGGCCTCGCAAACAGGGACGAGACACCTCCTCCTGCCACCCCCCAGGACTCAGTTCACTGACTAACACAAGAACACCAAGCCGCAGAAAAAAACAGAAAGACACCGTTTTGCTAAGTGTCCTGTCTACGCAAACCGAGAAACAGGGCTAACAAGCAGAGGACGGCGCCGAACAGAAGCACAAAGTCACCCTCATGAAAAATAAGAAGGGAAAGGAGAAGAAACAAGTCTAAACAAGTTGTTTTTGCGGCTGCTCTTTGTGATAAGGGACGCCTCTGCCGCTCGCTGTCAGCCCGGTGCCGTATGCCGCAGGAAGCCAGGGGCCCTTGAAGGAGGAGAGGCTCCTGAATTATTGATCAATGATTAGCAAATGCAATCGAAATTGTACACTTGATGTTGTGCAGCGATCCATAATTTATGAGTGGACAAAACAGGAGGTAGCGGAGGTAGGTAGGTGATTTCAGCCCCCATATTGATTACTTAAAACAACAGGAGGTAAGTATACTCTGACAGATGGAACAAAAGCTGGCAGCTCCCGGGCTGTCCGTCAGCGCAGCCCACGAGCTGGGGGAATACGCCGACTGCAGAAGCAAATGCATTTCTATTGTGTCTCTTTGATCATTATGCTGTTCTACGAGACCAAAGGACATATTTGTTTATAATTTATGTATTCTCTTACCATAAAAGATTGATGGTGCCCTGTTAGATGCTCTCGTATCTAAATATCCAGGTAGTTTGTACCTGTGACAGCCGGCAAAGTGCTGTTGTGAAAGTATTCTCCTCCGTCCACAAGGTGGGACACGGTGTCCTGGGGTGGGGGAGGGTGGATGGCAGGGGCCACACTCACTGCAGCCACCCTCAAGGACCTGCTCCTGGGGACTCGGCCAGGACACAGCTGAAGATGACCTGATTGTAACTCCATGGTCAGGTTTCCTCAGGGTGGACATCTGTTGTAGGGGACGTGTTTTCTTTTGAAGAAGAAGTTTTTAAAAGGATAGTTTAGAAGAGAAATTTCTATTTGATTTCCCACATTTATGAAAATTCTATGTTAAAATACATAATTGTAATTATAGACATAGTAACCAGTAGTTTGGTTCATTTAGAACCATGGTTCTCCACTTGGGTGGGGAGTGATTTTGCTCCAGCAGGGAATATTGACCCATGTCTGGGGATGTTTGGGGATGTCACGACTGGCGTGGCTGCTACTGCAGCTGAGGAGAAGCCAGGAAGGCCACTGGAATCATAAGATACAATATCTAGGACTGCCCCCACCAACAGAGAACTGTCCTGTCCCAGAGGCAGAGAGTGCCCAGGTTATGAAACCCTGATTTAGAGAATGGAAACAAAAGAAAGAAAAGGAAATAAAGCACCCCTCCTTCCCAGAGAGACCCAGACATCTCCTCTGAGGGGTGCTGGCTCCACTCTGTGAGCCCCTGCTCAGGGGCCAGCTCTGCTGTCCACCTGTCCAGGGCCAGCTGACCAGCCGAGACAAGTAAGGGGGTCTCTGAACCTCTGGGTCACTGCCCCTTTCCCTGTGACATGAGGAGGACAACTGTGTCCCCTCTTAGTGTGGTGTAGAGTGTCTCAGACAGGACACAGAGCTGGCACAGCATACGCATTGAATATAGGATCGTCAATACACTCATTCTACCATTGTTTCACCAAAGAGCACAAGCCCCAGCTCCTTCACATCAAGAATTCTGTGCAGCGTCTCAGCCCTACTTACTTTAAATCCATCGATCATCTATTTATCTATAATCATCTATTATCTATCTATTCATCTATCTATCCGTCTATCTTTCCTCTATTTATGGATCTATAAATCTGAAGAGATGAGTTAAAACCTTTCCAACAACTTTTCTAATTCCCAGCCAAAAAAGAATATAGTGAGAATTGAGAATAAGAAAGATGGTTTTAAATAACCCTATTGTTAAATCTGCAAAACTCTGTAAAACACTGCAGAATCATATTATAAATGACACAACAAACCCTGTTTTTGAAAGTCACTGTGAAATAGATGATGGTTAGGAAAACATTCTCACATTCGGGGAACATATTCAAGGAGGATCTGAAATCAGCTTGAAACTCCTGCCCTCTATGGTTTTAAAAATGTAAAACAAACAAAATGGAATTTATTCACCAGTGCCTTTTTGGTTTTCATCATCTTTTTCACAAGTATAGCTTCTAACTAAAATATATTTTTGGAGTAGTAGTTTGCCCAAAAAAAGGAAAAGAAAAGAAAACCTGCCAGCATTCCAAATTACCTAATTATTTTATGGTTAAGACCCAGGAAATTGCGAAACAACTACACAGGCAATAGCTTCTAATCCTTTGCTGATTGTGTATTGCTTTAGGAAATGGTAACAAGTACACACCCATGGCACACCATACAGCAAACCACATGGCACACACCCATGGCACACCATATAGTACATCATATGGCACACCCATGGCACACCACACAGCACATCACATGGCACACCCATGGCACATCACATGGCACACCACACGGCACACCCATGGCACACCACACAGCACATCACATGGCACACCCATGACACACCACACGGCACACCACACGGCACACCCACAGCACACCACATGGCACATTACATAGCACACTTATGGCACACTCATGGCACACCACATGGCACATCACATGGCACACCCATGGCACACCACATGACACACCCATGGCACACCACATGGCACACCTGCGGCACACCCATGGCACACCACATGGCACAGCACATGGTACACCCATGACATGCCCATGGCACACCACATGGTACACCACACTGCACACCACATGGCATACCACATGGCACAACACATGGTACACAGAATTCCAGGGGCCCCTGGGTTTCTGAAGCCCAGATTCAGACCCTGTGACTTTGAGCCCTTGCTGAGACATGAGATGCGGTCTCAGGATGTTGCTATACATCCTGCTTCCTCTGCAGACTTCCACTAGTTTGGTGAGATGTGTGACTGAGGATGCACGGAGGCTACCAAACTCATCAGGAGTAGATTCTGAGTTTATCTGTTCATAAATACATGATGTAGTCTGCTAAGTCCAGCAAATTTTAGTGGCTAGCTATGAATTACAGCTCATCAGTGCAGGTGCTGTCATTAGAACATCCCATCCTATGAGGAGACTTTGGCCATTCTGGAAAGCCCTACAATGTCTGGCCAGGTGTGGATGCTTTATCTGCATGGCTGCAAATTCTTTGGCCTACCTCCCTAGAGAGGCAGCGCCCACAAATCCTCACTCCTGGACCCTGCTTCAACCAACAGAGTGGAACAGGAGTGACACTATGTGACTTCTGAGGCCAGGTCATAAAAGGCAACCCAGGCTCTAACTTCCAAAACCCACTGCAGACCTGAGCTGTCACATCAGAAATACAACTGCCCCAAGTCCACTGCCCCAGAGGGCCACAGGTAGATGCTCAGGTCAAAAGTCCCAGCTGAGCTCAGGCTTCCAGCCACCCCACAAAACAGGCATGTGAGGCATGCCATCCTGAGTCCCCCACAGCAGCCATCTGCCCTATGAGCATCACTGGTCAGCCTCTGTCCATTCCCCTGATAACAGAAGAACCACCCAGCTGAGCCCTGCACAATTCCTGACTCACCAAATCATGGAATATGAAACAGTGTTTTGGAATAGGGAACTGTGGTTTTTTTGTTTTTTTGACAGAGTCTCATTCTGTCGCCCAGGCTGGAGTACAGTGGCACGATCTCAGCTTATTGGAAACTCCGCCTCCCAGGTTCAAGCAGTTCTCCTGCGTCAGTCTCCCAAGTAGCTGAGATTACAGGTGCCCACCATCATGTCTGGCTAATTTTTGTATTTTTTTAGTGGAGACAGGGTTTCACCATGTTGGCCAGGTTGGTCTCAAACTCTCGACCTCAGGTGATCTGCCAAACTTCACCTCCCAACATGCTGGGATTACAGGCATAAGCCACCACAAACAGCCAACAGTAGTTCTTTTAAGCCACTGAGTTTGGAGTAGTTTGGTGCACAACAATAGACAATTGGAATACCGAGGTAATAAAAAATTACAATGAGTAGAATTCTATGGTTAAAGTAACATAAATGGATTAATAATTTATTTCAAAGTTGGCATGTTATTTCAGTGGCTTCAGATCCTAGATTACAAACCACTATTAGAAATTGTACACACACAATATTACACAGGAATGCTCAGCTTTACCACCTGCAGTGCAGTCTGGTATTTTCTCTTCTGCTTCACTCTTGTTATTAAAATGCTGGCAAAGGCCAGTGAGTTGCTTCCAGCACCTACCATGGGTCACAGCCCAGAGTTTGAAAAACACAGCAGGACACACTTTCCCGTCCACAGTGATAGCTCCTATTGACTTTATTACTTTGTTTGAAATGGAAGTATTTTATTTTTCCAACACCTGTTTGGAAAATGTGATTTCCTTTAAAGCTAGCTTTTGCTTCACTTGCTTCTGGAGCTGCTGAGAGGCACGCTCAGGTTTCTGAAATGCTGTTGAAATCTGGCTCTTTTACACGTCCTTAGAACCTGTGTCTGGGGGGCCATTGGAAGCGTCTACTGCATAGAATGGCAGACTTGCAAAAAGCCCACCCTTGACCACAGAACTTTCCACATTTTTCATTAATCAACTTTGTGTTTTCTGATTTCCATTTGTGCTTGACAAAAAAATTGCCTAATTTTAATTTTACAGGTGAATTTCATCAAATTCAGTGATTTCTCAGTCAAACCCCAGGCTCTTCCTCCTCCTCAAAGCTGCATCTGCTTCTGTCCCTGGGGTGTGAAGCGTGCTTGGGGCCCATCCTGGCAGCTTCCCTGATGTGGCTCCCTGCATCGACGGTTACCTGCCTCCTCCTAGGTCATCTCCAGTGTCCTCCAGCTGACACTGGCTGTGTCTCCCAGGACACACATACCTTGTCACAGGGGAGAAAGCTGGCCTGCCTGCTCTCAGCATTGTGGACTCCCCTCTGAAGGCACACACACTTTCTGTGCTCCCTCCCCAGACACAGGCTCCCTGCAGCCCCCCAGCTGTAGACAGCACTGGCGGGGGCATCTCTTGATGGCCTGGCTGCTGGACTGGCAGGGCTGGTCCCTTTTTGGGGGTCCTTAACGGAGGTCTGGCTACTTCTTCCCTCCTGCTTCAGGCTGCAGAGGAGGGTGATGGGGAGGAGGGTGATGGGGAGAAGGATTCCACCTGCACTTTGACTGTATTGGTTCTTCCCTAATTTCTGCAGATTTACTTCCTTCAGAGTCCAGGAGAACAGTTTTGAATTAAGTTTCCCTGACTGTGAAAAATTGATCCTAACTCTGTTGCGCCTGGATGGACTCTGTGTTCAGGGCTCAGGCTCTGCATATTCAACTAATTTAAAGAACAATAGTCTGCCCCTCATAAAACACTCTTTTATGGAAAAAGCCTGGATCTTAAAAACCAAAATGTTCTTGTCTTTCACAAGAACTGATTCTGCTTTACACTTAAAAACAAAGCAAAATAAAAAGATATGCACAATAATCGCAACTATGAAAATGGCTATATTTAGAAATTCATTTGATTTTTTTTCCTCTGGATTCTGCTGTGTTCTTTTTTCCATGGGGTGTGTGAGTTTGTCTGTGTGTTTGTGTGTGTGTCTGTGTGTTTGAATGTCTGTTTGCATGTATGTTTGTGTCTATGTGTGCATTTGTTTTCGTATGTGTCTGCATGTGTTTGCTTGTGTCTATGTGTGTGTGTGTGCGTTTGTGTGTCTTTGTGTAGGTGATTAGGTGTCTATGTCTGCATGTGTCTGTGTGTGTCTGCATGTCTGCATGTGTCTCTGTGTTTGTGTGTGTGTGTGTGTCCCTGTGTGTGTTCCTGTGTCTATTTGTGTCTCTCTTTGTGTCTGTGGATCTGTGTTTGTATGTCTGTGTGTGTTTATGTGTCTGTCTATATGTGTCTCTGTGTGCCTGCGTGTGTTCCTGTGTCTATTTGCGTTTGTGTGTGTGTGTCTGTGTGTCTCTGTGTGTGTTTGTGTGTATGCCTTTGTGTGTTTCTGTGTGTCTGTGTGTGCCATTGTGTGTTTCTGTGTGTCTGTGTGTGTGTTTTGTGTTTCTGTGTGTATCTGTGTGTGTTCATGTGTGTCTGTCCGTGTGTGTGTTGTGTCCTTTCGTGTGTGTGTTATGGAGGAGGGCTCTTAAAAGCATAAAGGAGACCAACAAGACAAAGATCAGCTTAGGTCTCTGGACTCCACCCAATCATAGATAATTATAGAGATTCGTGAACTCCAACTGTCTCTTCCTCAAAATAGTGAGTGTGTAAAACCAAATAAAACAAAAACTTGTCTGAAAATGAAGAGACCAAATAATGACAATGAAACCATAATAAAAGAATACTGCATAGAAAAATTCAAAGAAACATAGGCAAGTTCACTGGAAAGGAAATCAAAGCTCTTACTTTACACATCATTCCTGGGTTCTGTGAACTTGAGGGGAAAGTTAGAAAAAGCTGAGTGTGGCCCATAATTCTGTCCAACCTGACAAAAATAAACCTTTAATTGTATGAGTTTCCATCTCACCTTGGCCAACAGCATAGACACATCAATATTCCACAAGGTAAAACTTGTGGAGGCCACAGCAGATCATGCGGCCGGGCACTCGCCCTTACTAAGAAAGCGTTCCTGCATTCTCTCATCGTCCTGTTCCAAGACAGACCAGAGCATCCCAGGCCCTGGGCTGTTTCTGTCACCCGTCACACCCCTGGTGCCTGAGACTGAGGGAGTGGCAGGTCTATTTTCTGGGGTGGGAGGAAAGAGTCTTTGAGGATGGAGCGGCAGGACCCTTGCTTTGCTTCCTCACAATTTTATGTCTCTTGAGATAGCCTGGCTACAAATCCTGCCAGATACAGGGTCCTGACACTGTGGTCGCCCTGACTTCCACGTCTTGTGTAGCTAGTTCCCTCCGATGCCAGCTTATTAGGTGAACTCTGCCTTCTAAAGATTAATTGATTCATGAACTTAAATACAGGGCTCTGTTTGTAGAGGCCTTTTTCCTTTGTGATGCTATTTAATGATTCAAAGGGGTCTCATTATAGCAGCGTGGCACCCTACTCTCCAGCTGCTGCGCCATATGCCGCAGCCACCCGCGGATGGCAGGAAGGGATGGGGGATCTGCCCAGAGGAGAAGTCCGTGGCCGGGAAGGAGCTGTTCTCTTACTGGGACCCTGGTTTCTGCCTTGCTGACCAACACCTCAGGGCTGAATTACTGTTCACCTGCCAGTAAATGAACTGAGGACATATTTTAAAGGGAAACTAATCACAAGCCAGTGTGGGGGCCTGAAACAGCACACGCCTTCTGTTGGAATCTTGTTAGGATGCATTCCCAGAGGTTTGCGGTGTGAAGCTGTGTTAAGATGGGCTATTTCAGACCAAGTCTCCTTTGTAAATCAGTTACTACACTCCTTGGATGACATGGTACATGAATACACTTTACAAGACATTTGGTTTCTTAGCAAATTATATTCTAGCCAACATTACAAGGCGTTTCAGCAAATGGTGGTGCAGGGTGATTGTCCTGCTGGACCTATTGGGGGTGTCCAGGAGTTGAGTGAGCAAGGCAGTGGGGCGGCCCCATGGCTCAGGACTGACAATGCTTGCCCTGCACCTCAAGGCCAGACACTCAGGGTTGGAAAGGAAAATGGGAACGAGAGATTCTGTGGGACCTGCATGAGATGGAAAGAAACCTCCAGGGGGAGCTGGAAGCTGGAGCAGCCGCCACTGTGACTCTCCAAAGACTATTAGAAAGCGGGAAGATCAGAGGCACCAATGGGTTTTCCCACCAGATACGGAAATGAAGTACCACACTTGGCCTCTTGCTGGTCTATGAGGCACGGCTGGCTTTCAGGCTGCAGGTCTCAGATGCTGGAGAGCTGACCTTGACACCCTGGAGTCCCTCGTTGGCCTTGGTGGCACGCACTTCTGGGGACCACTGCCCTGAGCCTGGGTGTTCTGTATTTGTGGGTGCATAGTCTGTGATCTGATGCTATTTGGTGTCTTAGTAACTCTTCAGAAAGCAAGGTACACATGGATGTGGCTTTCTCTGAAACAATTCCACAGGTCCCATGGGAAGTACTAATATAGTCATTCTGGGCAAAGACAGAGCGAGGTGCAGCTTCCGAAAGACCTCACCTCTCCTGCCACAGCTGCCCCTCTCTCCACATGAGGTGGAGCAGAAAGAAAGCTGCGAGAGAACACATTTCATTCTTAATATGGAGGCTTCCATACTTCCCTGGGATTTTGTCATTTATTTTTGTCATTTTGTTATCAGAGTGCCTTCATACAGCATTGGATCTCCGATACTTTATGCCGGGCAATAAGGATAGACTAGGAGTGAACTCCACTCAGGTGCACCAAGATCAAGGAGCTGCTCAGGTCGACCTGCAGATCCTGTGTTTTTCTAGCCGGTGATGGAACAGGAGCTGCCTGTATCCTGGGACTCACAGGGAGAAGGCCCTGGCCAGAGCCCACCTTGCCCACCTCTTAAAATCAACTCTGTCAGCCCCAGTGGCCTGACCAGCACCTTTCCAGTCTGTCTTTTACCATTGGCTTCAATGTGGGCAAAGAAAACAGGAGGGTAACAGTCTCAGCTCCCTCTAATTCAGTAAAGACATGCCGGGTCAGGTGCAAACAGCTCACATGCTTGTGTTCTTTTAATCTCAAAAGAATTTCATGGGAGGGGAAGTGCCATCATCTCCACACCACAGGCATGGTCTGTGATTTGCTGAGGTCACAGGACAGTATGTGTGTGGTGAGGTTTGAGACCAGAGAGCCAGACCCCATACATCACTTCTGGTCACTGGGCCACACTGGAGGTTGCACATGAGGAATTTTGCCCAAGACGGAACCCTGCATCACGGGGTACAAAGCCAGCTTCGATGCTTAAAGTGGGTGGGAGGGAAGGTGGATGTGGAGAAACCAGCGATATCTTCCAGCTCCTATGAGTATGCCGGCAGCTTTCCTTCACTTTTAGGACACTCTGGGAAAGATTCCAGCTGGTGCTGTGGGTACACTGGGCATTTTCATTCTTTTTTTTAAGATTGAAATATAATAATTGTACCTATTTATGGGGTATCACATCATGTTTTGGTACATGCATACATTTTGTAATGGTCAAATCAGGGGAATTAGCATATTTATCACCTCAAACATATGTTCTTTCTTTCTGGTGAAAACATTTAAAATCCTCTCTTCTAGCTACTTTGAAATGTGCCATGTATACTTGCTAACCCTAGTCACCTGCTGTGCAACACAACCCCAGAACGTGTTTCTTCCTCCAACTTGCTTTGTGTCCAGTGGCCACACTCGCTCAGTCTTCCTGCCCCTCCCTTCCCTGGCCTCTGGCATCCACTGTTCTGCTCCTACTTCCGTGAGATCCCCTTTTTAGATTCCACATATGAGAGAGCTCATGCAGCATTTGCCTTTCTGAGTATGGCTTATTTTACTTAACATAAAGTCCTTCAGGCTTATCTATACTGTCAAAAATGACAGGATTTTCTTCTTTTCATGGATGAATACTATTCCACTGTCTATATGTACCACATTTTCTTTATCCATTTATCTACTGATAGACTCGGGTTGATTCCATAAATTGGCTACTGTGACTAAAGCTGAAATAAATGTGGGAGTGCAGGTGTCTCTTTGATGTACTGATTTCATTTCCTTTGGATATATACCCAGTAGCTGGATGGCTGAATCATATGATAATTCTAATTGTAGCTTTTGAAGAATCTCTATCCTGTTTATACTGTTTTCCTAATGGCTTTACTGATTTACATTCCCACCAACAGTGTGTAATGATTCCTTTTTCTTCACATCCCCACCAACAATTCTTATTTTTTGTCTTTGTGTTAGTAATCATTCTAACAGGTATGAGGTGATATCTCTTTGTAGTTTTCATTTGCCTTTTTCTGATAATTAGTGATGTTGAATGTTCTTATACACACTTGTTGGCCATTTTTATGTCTTCTTTTGAGAAATGTTTCTTCTGGTCTTTTGCTTATTTTAAAAATCAATTATTTGCTTTTCTGCTATTGAGTTGTTTGAGTTTGTTAATACACTGGAGATTTCCAACCCTGGCTGCATGTGAGAATCACCTGGTGCTCCTTGAAAACACGGATGTCTGTGCCTCTTACCAATCTGATGAGAGCAGAATCTGGAGAAGGGCAGTGTCTACAGGTGTCACAGATTCTTTTTTAATGACTCACCATTAATTTAATGTACACCCAAGTTTCAGAACAAATTTACATGAAGTTCTCATTCATCATTGATTTGAAGGAAACTGCTTTTCTCAGAGGCCAGGCTCACACACATATAGTGGGTCCTTGCTCTTCCCTGCCTTCATATTCTATAAAATCACTGTAAATCTTGAATTATTGAAGGCTGAACCATTGCTCCTGCGGAAATACAGCTTTCGGGTCCTGCAAGCCTCTGGTCACATTTTCATCAACCAACCAACACATAACTTTGTTTTATATGTGTTTCTGTGTAAAGACAACTTACTAAATATACAGTCGTGTGCCACATAATGACATTTCAATCAGTGACGACCACATAGATGTTGGTCCCATGACATTGTAAGACTATATTTTTACTGTAACTTTTCTGTGTTTAGATACACAAACAGCTACCATTTTGTTACCACTGCTTGCAGTAGTCAGTAGAGTAGCATGCTATGCAGGTTTGTAGCCCAGGAGCAGTAGGGCATACCACACAGCCTGGGTGTGTAGTAGGCAGACTATCTAGGTATGTGTAAGAACACTCTACAGGATTTACACATAACAAAATTGCCTTAAGATGCATTCCTCAGAACGTATCCCCATTGCTAAGCAATGCATGACTGGTTATAGCTGATTTGTTAACATTGAACTTGCAACCACCTGCTCTGTAAGTCATGTGTGAAGCGAGCTCATCTAACACAACTGTTTTCTCCATAAGGCACATCACAGCCTTCTTGCCCTGACAGCACTGTATCAGTATGGTTGGGACTGTTTTAAACTCTAAAACCACAAACAAAAAGTACAAAAATGCAAAAAAAAAAAAAAAACCCCACCCGAAACGTGTGGCACTAAGTAGGCTGCAGAAAGAACCAATGATGTACTACATGAGTGCTGAAACAAGAGGGTGCACACACACACAGGCACGCACAATACACATATACACACAGGCACACACATACACATATACCACACACATATACACACAGGCACACACAATACACATATACCACACACATATACACACAGGCACGCACAATACACATATACCACACACATATACACACAGGCACACACAATACACATATGCAGCACACATATACACACAGGCACACACATACACATATACCGCATACATATACACACAGGCATACACATACACATATACCACACACATATACACAAAGGCATGCACAATACACATATACCACACATATATACACACAGGCACGCACAATACACATATACCACACACATATACACACAGGCACACACAATACACATATATCACATACATATACACACAGGCACACGCATACACATATACACACAGGCACACACAATACACATATATCACACACATATACACACAAGCACACACATACACATATACACACAGGCACACACAATACACATATACCACACACATATACACACAGGCACACGCATACACATATACCACACACATATACGCACAAGCACACACAATACATATATAACACGCACATATAGACACAGACACACACAATAGATATACAACACACACATATACACACAGGCACACACAGGCACACACAATACACATATAACACACATACACACAGGCACACACAATACATACATAACACACACATATACACACAGGCATAGACAATACACATGTAACACACATACACCCAGGCACACACACTACATATATAAAACACACATATACACACAGGGACATGCAATACGTATATAATACACACATATATAGACACAGGCACACACAATGCACACATAACACACATGTACACACAGGCACATACAATACACATACAACATACACATACACACAATACATGTATAATACACACATGTACACAGAGGCACACACACATACACATACCATACAAACACATGTACACACAGGCACACACATATAGTATACACACATACACATATAATACACACACAAACAGGCACACACACATATACATAATACACACCCATACACATATAATACAGAAAAGCACACACTTAAACATATACTACACACCCATATACACACAGGCACACACATACACATATAGTACACATACACATATATACACAGATACACATGCATGCACATATAATACACATACATACATCCACATGCATCCATGCACACACACACACAGACATCCATATACACATATAATACACAAATATACACACAGGCACACACATACACACATAATGCACACACATATACACACAGACCCACACTCATACACATAATACACACACATATACACATGTATATACACATATAAAACACAAATATACACAGACACACACACATACACATAATACACACGTATGCATATGCACACACAACACACATGAACACACATGCACATGCACATATAACACACATACATACACAGACACATGTATATTACACAGATATACACATATGCACAAATGCATACAAACATACACACAGGAACACACATACACATATAATACATATACACACATGCATACACACATACATGCGCACATGTGCATGCCTATACATGCACACACATATGCAGACATGCAATACACACATACATGCGCACATACACTCATATCATACACACAGACACACATGCATACATGTACATACACACACATACACACATACTCACTCACATAGTGCCTTGGAGACTGGTCCCATTTTTCCTTGGCCGTGTGCATTGCAGCCACGCTCAGCTCTGAGCCACAGTCTTTGTGAACAAAGCTGTCAACGTCACACAGTCATTTCCTGTAAAGTTTCTTGGCTCATTTCCAGAGCCTGCCTCACATTTTTGCCCTCATATTTCAAGAAGTGAAATGAGATTAATTTCAGCCTCTTTATATATAGTATTATTGATTAAATGAAAAAGTTATTCATTCATTTGTTCATTTAGACATTAGCAAAGGCGCACTTGGACAATTTCTCTGCTAGGGATTCAGGTGGTTTGTGGAGCAGAAGAATCAATAGACTTGCTTTTGCCCTAAGTCACATTTTGTCCCCATCACTCCTTTTTTCTTTTATTTCTTGATCATATTCTGTATGTCCTAAATACCACTAGAGATAAAAATATGAGCAAGAAGTAACTCTGTCTTCAGGAATGTAGATTCTAGCATGGTCCTTGTAAACAGTGCCCTGTGTTATATCCGTGTTCCTTGATATTAGGTTTCTCTTGAAAACTGGCTTCATGGGGCACTTCTCAGGTACAGTGTCTGTCGTAAGTGGCCATGAGCATCAGAGAGGCTCTAGTCTATAGTAAATACTTAATTTTGCTAAAGCCGTTAATGTGAGGTCAGGACCGTGCCAGCCATGGCTGCAGTGCATGGGTTTCTAGGTAAGCCCACTCCATGTTCCTAGTGCGAGGAAACCAGGCTTACACAGTCAGGAAGTGCCCGCTGCATTCTCACTGCAGACTTTCCACCGGGATGATTCCAGCCAGGGCTACCGGCACTCTTCAGATGGCAATGATGTTCCTTGCCTGGCTCTCTTTACCATGCAGCCTTCCTCCTGCCATGCTGGGGAAGCCAGGACCAGTGTGTCTGGAGCTGCCAGATTCCTGCAAACCAGTCTGCTCAAACCAGCTCTCTGAAACTGGAGTGCCTCGGTTTATCTTCTAACAATTTTAACTGAGTGTCTCCCTGGCCTGAGATCTGCGGAGTGGACACTACTGATGGCTGCAGGGGGATGTCCTGGTCGCGAGGGTATGGAGGGGCCAGTTCAGCGCCGGCAGCAATGGGCCAGGTGGGAGGGCAGAGCACCCACCCCTTCCTGAGCTCTCGGAGGAGGGAGCCTGCCTGCCCCTCCCCATCCCTCCGCATACTGGAGAGATTTTCTTGGACAGAAACCATGTTTCCGTTAGTCACAAAGCCCACCTGGAGTGGTGGAGTTTCTTCTGGAAGTGTCTTTTCAGCACAGGGTCCCTTCTGGACCTCCTTCTGGGAGGAGTCTCAAGAGGTTGCAGGGCCGGCACTAGCGCCTCCTTTACCTTTTCCAGGAGAAGATAGGGAAACCTCCCCCTGCCAAAAGGCCCTCAAACTGCTTCTGAACTCTTGGAGACCCTGGCTACTAGAATGTGTTTACTGATTCCCTTTGCTTTCTTTACATCCTTGAGAGTTTTATGAGTCCTTATGATTCTTGCATTCATTTCTGGGTTATGAATTGGTTATTTATAGCCCTTGTCCCTGTGTGCACTGGGGGAGTTAAAGGTCTTGTTGATGTGTGACATGTGCTGCTCGTCACTGTACTGCCCCATGCACACCCTCACTGCCCCAGGATTGAGGTACTGTGGGTTGTACCCCAGGCACAGGGGCTTGGTGACCAGAAAAGCCTTCAAACTGTTGGTTGACAAACAGACCAGACAATGGCCAAAAAGCCACAGACTGAGCAAGTCTCCAGCTGCCTCGAGAGCCTTGTCCATTCTCGGAGACTAAGGAGATCTTGAAGATGAGACTCAAAGTAGTTCAAACTCCAAGGAGTTTGCCACAGATGAGGGGCAGAGGATGTCTTCAGATAGAAGAAATGGCTCATTTGGGCTCTCGTGGTTAAGTTAGTAGGTGAATGACAGCTGATTATTCACTCAAATCCCACAGGGCAAGACTGCGTGGCAATGTATGGACCACTGGGCTTCCTAAGAGAAAGCCCCAGAAAGTGGAACGGTGAGTGGCAGGTAGCACAGCTCAGGCCCTGGACAGGGGCTCCCTCCCATGCTGCCAGGCGTCCTTAGAGGTGGTGAGTCAGCGGGACAACGGGTCAGGGAAGCAGGAAGGGGTGAGGCTGCCAAGCCGGCCTGCGCTTTCCCTTCCTGGCTCGCACGTGGCCGCCTGAGAGCAGTGGCCAAGGATCCGCAGTGGGCAGGGGCCTGAGAGCCCCACCTGTGTGGGGCCTGAGAGGAGAGCGGGCTGCTGGTTCAGCTGCTGTTCCAGAAGCGTCCTGCCCAAGCCTGCCCTGCCCTCACTTGTCATTCGTCTGCTGTGTCTCTCTGTGCCATGTGCCTCTGAGTATCCTGAGCCTGACACGTTCAGGGCTCCTCCGCAGACTGCAGTCCTTGACCTCTCCAGACTGTCTGTGGAGCGGAAAGACGTGTCATCTCAGGCTCAGGGAGCAGAGGTGGTCCCTCTGGGACCCTGCCCTTAGGCTGCGAGCCTGGTTTGCTGAATTTGCTGTTGAAGTGTTACGCTGAGCTCTGCATGAGGAATCTGAGGAGTGACTCTTAGTTGATTAATGAATGACAATATTTGTATTTTATGATTGCAAACTTGCACATAATGTGACCTGGTCTGGCTGGCAGAGGAGGCTTCACCTGGGTAGTGCCTTGGAAGTGAGCTCTGAGTTCTTAAGGAGACAAGGTCTTGTGCTGCCCTCGGGAATGAAGGCTCCTCCGTGAAAGGATGGGAGTTATTTCCCATAGAAATATCCAGCCTATCTTTCAGGAAGTTAATGTTACAAAAACTGGTAGCCATATTTTGACTTTTAGAACAGATATTTATTAATCTGTTCTCACACTACTATAATGACCTACCTGAGACTGGGTAATTGATGAAGCAAAGAGGTGTAATTAACTTACAGTTCCATGGGCTTAAGGGGAAGAGTGGCTGGGAGGCCTCAGGAAACTTATAATCATGGTGGAAGGCAAAGGAGGAGCAAGCACGTTTTACCAGAACGGAGGAAGAAAGAGTGAAGGGGGAGGGGCCACACTGTTAAACCATCAGATCTCACGAGAGCTCATGCACTATCCCTAGAACAGTACGGATTCAGTCCACCCACCAGGCCCTCCCAACACTGGGGATTCCAATCTGAGATAAGAGTTGGGTAGAGACAAGAGCCAAATCCTATCAACATGCTTAAGGAAAGCACTTTTTACTATTGGCTCTTTTGTAAAGTTGAAGGTGCAGGAGTCTCCACATTTTAAAATCATATTTATAACATCTGAAAGACCTGGGCAAGAATATTTTCAGAATTGCTGTTTATTTTCAAATTCTATCCAAAATATGTGCATATACTCCAAGGCATAGCTTGCATTCATTAGAAAGTGAGCATTTAATGGTGGAAATAATCTCCAACAGGCCATGGGTGCTCACTGTTCGACTTAGCTTGCCCAGTGTCTAACATAAGCAATGAACTGGGAGCTGCCTGAACGCTAGAGCTGTCTTGCCTGAAGTGTGCTTACACCTATTTTTGTTTGTAAGCAGACAGGCGTTAAACAGATAAAATCACATTTGTCCTGGTGGGAACACAGAAATGGTAGAGAGGAAGGGAGAAGAAACTCAGGCAGAGAGCTCCGAGCTCCGAGTTCAGCGCCCGGCCAGGCTGGCAGCCTCCAGCGAGCTCTGCAGCTAGGCCAGAGAAGGAAGATTCAGGATCAGGATTGTCAAGGAGAGTTTTGTGACCCAGAGCAGTGCAGTTTGCTTTCCCGGAGCAAGCACAGCCGCATCCTCCTGCTTCGGCTGCTGGGCACTCAGACCTGACCCTCTCTGGGGTCATGATACGAGGGCCCCTGCTTGAGAATCTGCTTAGGAATCTCACTTTCCTGTTCACCTTCTAATGAGTACTTCATCCACAATGACCTCGTTTTTTTCCTCAAAAAAAAAAAAAAGGCATAAATAGAGTCATAACACAGGCCCTCCATTTATTGGTTGACTCTGAAGGGACAATCCTGCGTTAGTAGCATTTTTGGAAGATATATTGGACTTTAATAAAATTTGATCAATGCATTTAAGTCAAATTGAATTATATGTAAGTGGATAGGGTTGACATATGTTTCAATATCTGTGAGTGATACATTATTCTCCAGTGAGCATAAAATTTAATGAAATATAAATACCCATTAATCCTCATGTTTCAACCAATCAGTCACTGTTGCTCCTGCCTGCTGTGAGCAGAAGCAGGCCCGGAAAGTCATCTGTTTCATCTAAGCAGGAGCTCCAACCTGGAAAGACATCAGAAGGCTGCGGAGGAGAGGAGACAGAGGCTGGGGAGGCTGCCAGCACCTTTGCGGGACTCCTCGCACAGCAAACAAAACCGCGGGCAGGGTCTGCGAGCAGAGGCCTTTGAAACTGTCTGGGGAGAAGGACAAGAGCAGAGCGACAACTCCTTCTTCCCCCAACATATTCTTGCCTCCTTTCTTCATAGTTGATCCATCGGTAGACATTGTGCAAAGTGCCAGGCTGTGCCAATTCTGCCACCGAGAGCCAGTCAAAGCTGTCAGGCTGCACGAGAAGGCGGGGTCCTTACCTTGTACTGCATGGGGAATAGAGCAAGAAGTCACCAGCAATTTTCCCTTCAAATGTACACACTGGGATAGAAAAATAGGATAACAGGAGGGGGTGAGGTGCGGTGACTCATGGCTGTCATCCCAGCACTTTGGGAGGCCAAGGCAGGTGAATCACTTGAGGTCAGAAGTTCGAGATCAGCCTGGCCAACGTGGTGAAACCCCAACTCTACTAAAAATACAAAAAATAGCTGGGCGTGGTGGGAGGCACCTGTAATCTCAGGTACTTGGGAGGCTGAGGCAGAAGAGTAACTGGAACCTGGGAGGCAGAGGTTGCAGTGAGCTGAGATGGTGCCCCTGCACTCCAGGCTGGGTGACAGGGTGAGACTCAGTCAAAAAAAAAAAGAAGAAGAAGAACAGAAGGGATGAAACATGGTCATTTTCATTTCCAGTCAAACTTGCGTCAGGCCGCATTGGTTCCGGTGACTTTCTCCTTTGCTTCTGAGAAGGAGGGAGGACTGTCAGCGTCATCTTCTCAGAGGCTGCGGCTGCACATGCTTGTCCTCTAGTCCCCTCTCATGCTCTGCAGATGCTCTTCCCCCAGCTCTGGGCCTGGGCTGTCACTCAAAAGTCACCCTATGCCCTCAGGTCATGTGAACAAAAGGAGCACTTGGATTACTGCAAACCACTGGCCGTGAATCCTGTGCAGCTATGTGATGGACTTTTTATCCACATCTTCCTTTGAGGGGCCGTGTTGTATCTCACCAAAAGTCTCAGCCAGGGCTACTGTTGATGCCTCCAAAATGAGACCTACCAGCCAGTTTCCTGGCTGGTTCAGTTAAAGTACAAATATGTTCGCTGAGCTCCAGCCCTGTGAGCCACTCCCCGCTCGGCAGTGAGAGAGTCTTGGGAAAGAGAAAGCTGTGTGTGCCCAGTTCTGGGCAGTTAGGGAGGCTGGGGGACCATAGCATCATCACTGAGAGGATCTGTCAACACCCAGAGGCATGACAGGCACGTGTGTGAGGGGCTTCAGAGCAGGGGAAAGTCACTTAGAATGGAGAGAAGATGTGCATAGGATGGGGGGCAGTCCTCATGGGTGGGAGGAGCTCGTGCTGCATCCTCAGGGAGAAGAGGAGGATCTGGCAGCAGAGGAGAAACAGCGGCTGAGCTGTGAGGAGCAGCAGGACGTGAAGGAGGGACCTGAGCCTGCCTGAATTCCTCTTTCCAGGGCAGGGGCCATGGAGCCACTGAGCAGGCCGCCCTGGAGTTATGGATGGAAAACCCCTCATGGTGCCTCCCAGGCCAGGCTTTCTGCTGCCCCAACTCTTTCACATGTTGCAGCTGGGATAGAGGAAGAAGCAAGCAGGCAGCCATCCTGGAAGGAAGTCCAGTGCCGCTGAGGCGGCCTGTAGCTCCAGGGCTCCCAGGCAGCTCTGCCCCATGCAGCCACTCTGGGGACCCACAGCTGAGCCTGCACTTCTGGGGGCAACGTGACTAGGACCCAGGTAGGGAAGTGATCGAGTGCCCACAGGTGGAATCAGAGCTGAGGGTGGAAAATGTGTCTTCTACCATGCTTCATGCCAGCAGGCCAGTGTTTTCACTGGAGGTTTTCTTTTTAAACACAGGAAAGAAACACACAGTCACAAGGAAGGTTTGTAAACTAGTAAGAGAGGTGAGACCCCCAAAGTAAAGATGGAAGTTTTGTTAATTGGATGGAGATTTATGATGCCACTAATGTATTTATTGACAATTTTATTTTTCCATATGCTTAACTCTCAGTTAATTAATTTACATAACATTACATGAAGAGGACTGCTCTTCTCATTTTTATTTCACAGATGAGAGCCATAAAATTAGCTAAATTTAAACTACCCACAGCAGAGAAAGCATGCACATTTCTGCCTATTGTGTATAAACATAACGAGAGGAAAACCCACAAGATGCTGACTGCCCCTCGAATAGGAAATCCAGTGGTGAATTTTAGAGAGTGAGGATTTTCATACACATCTTGGAATCTAAATGATGTGTGGTGATAAATGCCAATAGACTTTAAAAATCTGTTCCCTCACTGTAGAATGAATGAAGGCCACCAATTCCAGGATCTTCTCAGGAGGTGGAGCCTACCGCTGTGCCAGGGCCTGGCAAGGCCCAGCATACTTCTTGGGGCAATCCTGGGTCACACACTGGGCCTCGAAGTCCTGGGGAAAAGATACATTTTAACACTGGATTTTAAGATGCTGGACAGTGCCTGACTTTATGCATATGAAGCAGGATTCAAGTTCCTTTTGTAACATTTTCATCTGGTCTTGACTTCTTCATACGCTTTGAAATAAGTTAAAATAAGAGATGATGTGCTGAGTGTCTTAACACACACACAAAATCCATGAAAGAACACAGGAATTTTTGCAGCTGATGGACACGTTGACTGCCTGGATTAGGGGGTGGTATCACAGCTGTGTGTCTATCCTGAAACCCTTCACAACATTTCCATTAAATATGTGGCCCCAGTTAAGAGGACCCTAGATAAGGGGACGACCTCAGAGGACCCCTTTGGGGATGAGAAGAGTTGCCCTCATGGTCAGGAGCCACACAGACCACTGCTGGCACACCCAAAGCTGGCCGACACTGTGGCCACATTCCACCTTGGACCTTTAAGAAAGTCAGGAGAAGCCCCTGGGTGGCCTGGAGTTACAAATGGAAAACCTGTCGTGGCGCCTCCCAAGTCAGGCATTCTGCTGCCCCAGCTGTACCGGGAGGAATGGAAAGCTGTGAGGCCACAGTGTCAGAGGAGCAGGGGGGGAAGGAGAGAGACCACTATGGATATTTTAAAAATTAAAACAGGCTCTGCCCTGCACTGTGGCTGGGCACAGTCCTGACAGTATTCCCCACCCCCCGCCCCCGGCACTGGCTCTGGCTGGGTACAGTCCTGGAAATCGTTTCTGATTTCCAGGCTAAACTTCCAGCTGATGACTCAGAAATCCAGAACGCACAAAAATCTAGAACGTGAGAAAGAGTATTCTGAGCTGGCAAAATAGGTTCCGTGGAGGCCATATCCACAGGAGCGCTTTTCTAGGTGATGGACTCCCTGCTGTGTGCTCAGCAATATGGTAAGAGCAGCTCCTTCCCGCCACACAAGAAGGCAGCCACAGGCACCACCGGCCATCGGATCAGGAGACTGTGGGATCCAGAAGAGAGAATAACAAATTCCAATGCTTGCATATTTCACAGAGGATGCAAAGTGGAGCTGGTCATTGAAGAATGAGAGGTTTGGCCAGCAGAGTGAGGGACGGGGCTCTTGGCAGGGAGGAAGCAAAGCGTGCCGCTGGAAGGAGCAGCTTCCGACCTCACCGGAGCTTCCAACCTGGCCGGCAAAACCAGAAGTGGACACTTAGAAAAAGGTAGAGTTCCACATGGATAAGCCTGGAGATGTTCAGACCCAGAGGTGTAACACCGGACGGTCTATGGCAAAGGAGGCATAAACCACAGGATTGAAACACAGGCCTTCTTGGAGAGAGTAGAGGGCAACGGCCCCTGAGTGTGCCAGTGGGTGTACGCCCCCTGAGTGTGCCAGTGGGTGTGGAGGCCCTGCTGTCCTGCAGCTCAGACCAGGATTCGACTGCAAAGTGGCAGCTGGATACATGCGACGTCCAGAGCCAATGAAATTCCATCAGCAGTTTCAAAAAAAATGAGATGATGTCATAATTTTATGAGTTATGGGGGGGAAATGATTTAACCACACACACAAAAGAAGTTTTGGAGTCTAAAGGGGGATTCATTTGGCTTTGTGGGAGACAGGATTTCGCCCAGTCCACCCCTCCCTGTGAGGGGGAGGAGACCTCTGGACTTGGGGTCTGCCTGGCACCTCTGCGTTGGGGACAGTGAATGCCCTGTCCACGTTCATGACGCTGGCTGGTAAAAGGTGCCTGTCAAAGCCTAACTCCTGCCAAGAAGCCATTCGATGCCCCTTTCTCAGGGGAAGCACCAAGGCTCTGACAGCCACACCAGTGTCCAGACGCCGGCCAGGAGCAGAGGCGCCACACTGCGCCCGGCATGCGCCCCAGGACCGACGCCGGTTCCCACCGGCCGCAGAGCCTGTGGTCAGTGCCAGGGATTCAGAAATAAAGTGCCCACTTCCCCTCCTCTTATTCAGCGTGCAGCTTTCTCTTCCCGCTGCCTTTCACGCCAAGCCTCCGAAGCTGCGACTCCAAGATAGGCCTTTCCCTCCAGGCTGGAGCGCCCAGCCCCCGGCTCTTTGTGCCGCCGTCTGCCCAGCAGCCCGGGCTTGGCCACCGCGCCGCCCCGCTTTTGTGATTCTGCCGATGATCCCAGTCTTTATGTCCCGTCCAATGCCGTTTCCATTTTCCTGAATTCCTTCCTGCGAGGATGCCGGTGGTGCAGCCAACGCGCAGCCTCATCTGGGACCATCTTTCAATTAACCTCACAGACGAGCTGGCCCGTCTTGAGGCTGCCAGAAGAGAGCTTCCGAGGAAGAAAAACCTCAAGGTCGCAGAGCTCTTCAGATTTAATAAGCCAGCTATGATCCCACAATCCCACGGAATGGAGAGAATACGGGAAACAGCTCTGGGCAAACGCGAATCCTGAATGGAAGCAACGCGCTGCTTCCTTTTAAAGAGAGAACCGTGACCCCATGGGATACGGTGGCCCACCTGCCCCGGGGGATGGGCAAGCTCCACTTGGCACAGGCTGTGCTCAGGGAACCTCAGGCCTGGCCTCACAGCCCCTGGAAGCTCTGGGCTGTCTGGTGTGCTCTGGCTTGACTTTTTCCCAAGATGAGGATGCCAGAATGATCCAGAGTGTGGCCAGAACCATATACTCTAAAAGCAATCAAACAAAATGCATACATTCTTTGGCTGCATGCCGATTTCTGGTCAAGAATACACTGTGTATAGGATGGTGGCCCCATAAGATTGTAACATCATATTTTAACTGTAGCATTTCATGTTGAGATCTGTTTAGGTACAAATCCTGACCATCGTGTACCGAATGCTTGCATTATTCAGCACAGTCGCAGCTGTGTAGACTGGCAGCAGTAGGCTAGAGCACACAGACCAGGTGTGTCACAGGCTGGACTGTCCAGGTTTGTGTAAGGACTCCCTGTGATGTTCACACTGGGAGGGAATCACCTGAGCATGCATTTCTCAGGACCCGTCCCCTTCATGATTTGAAGAGGCGAGTGGCTGTACTTTGTGGGGTGCAGTTCGTCGCATTTCCTCAGTCCTGTGAGTCCCTGCAGGGGACTTTAAACAAGCTGCCAGATGCTTTGTTAACTGTTTGATGCACATTTTTTACTGACCCTAACTTGGGTAGTATTATTATTCCCTTTTAACTGATAAGAAAACTAAGATTTTGAGAGGACAAGGGACTCAGCCAGGATAAAAAAAAATCAGCAAGTGTGTGACCTAATTTCAGAGGCCACACTGGAAGTCACTGCCCTCTATGTCCAGTTCCCCTCTCACAGATGAACTGAAGCATCATTCTTGAGGTCTGTGAAAGTGTATTGCATGCCTAATAAGCACCAAGTCCTGTGCTGTGCACTTCTGATCTGCTGGAGAATACACCTAAGAAAATGATAAACAGTGAAGATGGGGATGTCTGGGGATAAATGCAAGAAACACAAAGCATTTTGAAGGCTGAGTGTGTGTGTGTGTTTGGAAAGGAAGAAAGGGCAGCTAGATAACTCTTCACTAAAATTGTTTTAATAAGTATAGATACATATGCATACTTTTTTTGCCAGTGTTTGATTACATTCAGGTCTGCAGTGAGTGAAAAGGTCCCCATTTCCTACCTGGAACAACAGAAAAAGGCTGACAAGGCTTCTCAAGTAAAGCTTCAATCTGTTGAAAACTCTGTATCACTCCACAGAGACAATGTTTCTTAGCTTCCAGGAAGGATTTTGCTATTGTTTCAAACACGTTTTTAAAAACCAATATGTTAGACCAAAACCACCTTTTTAAAAGGTTTTTTTTTTTTAATTTAGTCTTTCTAAATTTAAAATTAATTTGAATAAAAGCCATATTTATGTGTTTCGAAAAATCCAAAATCCTTAGTCAAAGAATAGCATAGAGGCAAAAGCTGAACTCTCAGTTGGTGTACTCTGCCATGACTTCAGTTATACAAATAAAGCTAGTAACACATTTAAAGCTGTTCAATGGCCACATAGCTAAAAGGCAGTGCCCACCTAATAGATGTTGTTTCACAGAATAAGCAAGGCTCAATCCTGTACACAGCACAGGACTCACTAATATTTGTGGACATGCCTTGAAGTAGGCAGAGAGAAGCACAGACAGAGAGCCTGCCGTCCTTGGGGGGGGTATTTGCTTGTTTCCTGGGAGGTGGGGGCTCAGTTCACCCACAGATTCTCACCAAAATACAAGTGAAAACAGTTAACCAAATTCTCTACATGTATGCTATAATGTTCAAACCACGGTAACCATAAAGCTATGCACTGACCAAGAGTTAAACATTTTCTTTGACCCTTTTCATATAGTATAGATAAAAATAAATCTTAACAACATAGACTTCTGTGCTAGGAACTACAGACCCAAACTAAAGGGATTTTCTTCTTTTGTGATAGAAACTGAGCTACGTGTCACAGGCCATGTTTAGAGCTCTGTTTCCTAGTCATCTTTCTACCCCACCCACTCCTCTGTGAAGTCCAGGGTTGACCAGTCCAGCTGTCTGGTCCAAGGCTGTGAGACATTTCTGCCTCCTAAATAGAAGCACCCCTTGGATACCCAGGGTTGGCTCCGGAGCAGAGACCTTGCCTCTCCCTGGGCGGCAGGACTATCTGCAGGCGAGCTCAGAAACAGGAGGTGCGCTTGCCCACCAGCCCTCTCCCTGGGCTCATCCCACTGGTGTGGGAGGAGCGAGGCTTTTCTGAAGCCCCCTGGTGGCCTGTGTATAGTCAAGGCTGAGAAGCGCCAGGCCAAGAGTGGGAACCCTCCACCTCAGGGGCCTGGCTGTGTGATGGGCTCCACCTGTGCTGGTGACGGAGCTTCTGGCCGCCATCTGATTTTTATTAAATCCTCCAGGCATGGTCTATAGTCCCTCAAACTGAGACCAAGCTCCATTAGGCTTTTTAAAAATTTAATAAGAAAATACTGGAAGGGAATGACAAATTTCTCCTTGATCTATAGCTTTGTGGCTACAGTCCTGCATTGCCTAGGGAATTCCTATTCACTGGAGAACAGTAGGAAATCCAGATGACCAAAGAAAAGAATCCCAGCCACTCATTCAGCATGCACCCTTCATCCGCAGGGACATCGACCTGCACTGCGGCGGGGACTGCCTTGGAGACCACACAGACTCGGATGTGCATTTGGATTGCCCGGCTTCACCCCTCCCGCCTAGCTCCATCTCTCCCGCCTGGCTGCACCCTCCCTCCTCGCAACACACCGCCTGCCTGGCTGCACCCCTCCTGCATAACTGAACCCTTCCCACCTCACTACACCCCTCCCACCTAGCTGTACCCCTCCCTCCTTGCAACACCCCTCTCGCCTCGCTACACCCCTCCTGCATAGCTGAACCTCTCCCACCTCACTGCACCCTTCCTCTTCACTGCACCCCTCCCGCCTCCATGTTCTGGAGACACCAGCTCCACAGGGACTGCTCACCAGGTGCTAAGCCAGCAGAGCGTGCTCTCAAGTATTTGCTGAGAAATGGGGAAATGAAGATACAGCCCCTCTGCAGGGCCCAGCTCAGCCTCAGGTAGACCTGAACACTCCCCCATAGGGAGGGTGGGCAGGCTTGGACCATTGTTGAGGGGCAGGAAGAAGCTGACTTGCTGACACAGGACTGCAGAGGCAAAAACGGTCTCAGCAGGTGTCCTCTGAGGCTTGCCTGTGGCCTCACCTCCTCCAGGGAGTGTTCCCATGCCCGTCTCTCTGGCCCAGATGGGCACTGGTCTCAGTCCTTGCACATTGCTGTGTGTGTCTGGGATGGTCAGTGTGGCAGGGTGAGATCTTGCTGTCTGGCCTCACGATAAGGGTACCTGTGACTCAGGAGGAGGTCACATATTACGTGTCTTTGCACCAAGCAGGAGGCTGCCCACAGGGCCCCTGAGCACATGCCCCTGTGGTGACAGCACTGCTCTCGGCATCTCAGTGATGAACACACCACAGCCAGCTGCATTCGGGAGGGCTCTGCCCCAGACCAGATCTTCAGCCTGAGTCACAGCAGCAGCCCATTCTCAGTGTGACAGGAAATGAGGCACCAGAACATCCCAGAGCACCATCCCCATGCTGAGTTCCATGCAGCACCCACGTCCTGCAGAACACTGGCACCGTTCCTCAAAGAAAGGGCTGCGTGCCCCTCCTCCAGCCCAGGTAAGACTTGCACAAAAGTTAATACGTTTGTCTTCAACTCAGCAGAGGGCTTTTCAGGAGGCTCAGGACTGGCCTTGTTTCATTTGGCCAAGTGATCCCTTGATCAGAGTGGCACCTGTTAATGGTCCCAGGGACAATCTGACATCACTGCAAGGGGCACTGGGCCCCCACTGGACCCAGATACAGAATCACCAGGGCTGGGGTAAGTCGCTGGGAGGAAGGGGCCAAGAAGATACCGCTTAGAAGCTGGGAAATGATTCTTGAATTCCAGGCCTCGCTGCACCAGCCAAGAACATGGGAGAACAAAGACAAAGGCTTTCGATCCACTGAGGTTCTGGCCCTTTCTCTACTGGGCATTCATTCAATGTACGCTTCCGGAGAAGAACCCACAAAGTGTCCAGTTACACGTCTTGATAAGGCCTTCTCCTTCCCAGGACTTTGGTCAAGACCACTGTGCCCCGGTGGCCATCACTTTGACTCACTTAGCATCCACTAATCCCACTTTCCAAAGACACCACGTTCCCTCCAAACTGATGGTTTTTTTTCCCTCAGTTTTTTTTCTGTTGCATGGCAGGGATTTCACATGGTTGTGAAATAAGATGCTCACATTGAAGCACAGACAGCGGGTCAGGAGGGGCCCGTGCGTGTGGGGTCCTGAGATCCACACTCAGAAAGTGCTCTGGTGCAGGAAGCGATCGGCCGTCACCTGCTGCTGAGCACACCCGTGCTCACCAGCTGAGGTGTCATTTGTGCCCGTGACAGGAGCAACATTCCGGGAGTGGTGGGGCTGGCATTCAGGCTCAAAGGGGATGAGAGGAAATAGAAATTGGCAAAAGATAGCAACAGACAATGAGCTCAGGAGGGCAACTGTTTCCAGTGAGCTTAAAAAGATCATTCGAGTCTGCTTCTACCACGTTTGTTTACAAACACACTTGCCACAGAAACAAACAAACAAACAGAAAAGAACTCTTTTCAGTGCTCATATTTTTGGTGTAAGAAAGACTGACATCGTTATTCCTAGGTTGTTTCACACCTGGTGTAGGATAAAGCAAATGAGAATTTATGTAGATATCACACCAGCTGGGATTTGCAGCATGAAAGAAAATCAAAGATAATACAAACAAGGTTAAAAAACTGTTGCCCAAAATTTGAATCGGAAATGAGAATAAACTCATGATGATACTATCTTTTCAAGATTCATGTCATGCTGAGTTCTGAAAAGGTAGCAAGGAGGAGCCCTCGCCCTGACTGCGCCGTCTGAGACCAAGAGGCCCCTAAAAGGGACATGTCGGAGGCTGGCTTCCAGCAGGAGCAGGAGGGTTCCTCTGTGCCAGGAGAGTGACTGCCAAGAAGACAGGTGCCAACAGTGGCTGGCATGGGTGGCCTGGCAGCAGGTGGCCAGTCTCTGCAGAGGCTCCATCATCTCCACAGCACAGGAAGCAAGGCCATCAGCTGAGAGCAGGAGGGGCAGGCAGGCATGGGAGGAGAAGGTATGAAACCATCCTCCAGCCCCTGAGACCCTGGAGTGGCAGAGGAAGGGGTTGGGTTAATGGAGTGGAAGCAGGCTGCACTGCACAGAGAACCCCAGGCTCGGGGAAGATGATCCTCCTGGAAGCTGGAGCTGTGAGCAGAACTGTGTCCAGGGTCCAGTACCCAGATGTGGAGCGGGCATTTCAGGCAGGTGCTGGGAGGGAGCTCACATCGAGGACAGCATCAGCCAGGCTATGGGGGCCCTGGCAAGGTGCAGCAAAGCAGTGAGAGTGAATTGAAAACCCCAGTGGGGTTGGGGCTTAGGACCTGGGGGTCCTGAGGGCATGAACAGATAAAAGACAAGCAGGTGGTTGGTGAGTGGAGACCATAAGGGGTTCCCTATTTCTGAGGTCCTCAGAGGTGAGTGTTGAGAGGAGTGGGAAGGTTTCAGGAGGAGAGAAGGGTCATGGGCCCCGTTGCTGGAATCACAGGCCCAGGCTGGAGAGACGGGCAGGCCGGGGCTCTTGTGTCAGTGCAGGCCAAGGGTGTCATGACATCGATTCTGATGGGTGTGAAGCCTGAGTGTGATAAAGTGGAGGCAAATAGATGGGAATTAAAGCATAAGATGAAAATCCTCAGAAAAAGAAATACTTAGAGAAATCAAGGAGTCTCGAGTCCCAGGCTATGTCAGCCTCCGTCCTGTGAATCAGAAGCAAAACTGCCAGCCAGAAGGAGGTTGGTTTATGAAAACAGTGTGCTCCTATCTCAAACTGCATAACCAGATGTAGAAAGAAATCACTGGGCCCTTTCCTATCAAGGCTGGCTCATTCTGGGATCCGTTAGAATGAGGGCCTTGACTCGGCACGAGTGCGCTTTGATGATGAGATTCGTGATGAGTGGATGCAAAGCTCGGTGTTGACGCCGTTCACGCCGCCCTGGACAAGTGAGCGTGAGCCCTGGCGGCCCATGGCCAGGAGCAGCAGCGGGTGACGGAGTCTGGTAAACCGGAGAGGAGGCATGGCCATCCAGCAGTCACTGAAGCAGGGTGGAGCCAGAGTGACCCAGGCCTGGAACAAGGACGGGACCCAGTGACACCAGGCTCCTGAGTGTCGCAGATGCATTTTCCACGTACTAAGTGTGAGACTTCTCAGTATGGAGGTGCTTTAAAAATCTCAGGAGAAAACTCGAAGCCACCTTTAATTTTTAAGTAGCTATTCCCTTACTATTAAACATCCATAGAGTGTAGCCTGATTTTGATTTTGTTAAAATAAAACTAAAATAATAATAAGAAAAACTAAAACCTGTTCCCTATTTACAGATTTATACTGACTTACGTAAGATAGTGCTTCATATGCTATCATCTTTTGTCTGTTGGACAAAGATTATACAGTTGTTATTCTCTTTCTGATTGAAAACCCCGGCTGGGCACAGTGGCTCAAACCTGTAATCCCAGCACTTTGGGAGGCTGAGGCGGGTGGATCATGAGGTCAAGAGATCGAGATCCTGGCCAACATGGTGAAACCCCGTCTGTACTGAAAATACAAAAGTTAGCTGGGTGTGGTGTCACGTGCCTGTAGTCCCAGCTACTTGGGAGGCTGAGGCAGGAGAATTGCTTGAACCCAGGAGGCGGAGGTTGCAGTGAGCTGAGATCGGGCCACTGCACTGCAGCCTGGCGCCTGGCAACAGAACGAGACTCTGTCCCAAAAAAAACGAAAAGAAAACCCGAGTTTGCCTACAAATCACAGTTAAAATGCCTACTGTTAGAATGTGATTATCATTGATTTTGCACTCTGTCTTTGTTCTCCTTTTTCTTATTCCTTCGTCCCATTTATTAATTATTATTCAGTCATTTATTAAACTTGTTGAATTTTCTATTCCACCAGGGGAAAAAAGTCACAGAGCTATATAGTTTCTTTCCTAAAGTTGTGAAATAACAAAGTCCTGGGTGTGCCCCTGTGACATTGTGTCACCTGACTAAGGACCGTCAGTGCATGAGGTCAGCCCACAGGACAGTAGCTAATGGCCCTGAGAAGCATGTTGCTGTCAGCTGTGGTGTCAGCTTACTGCATCTCTCCAGAGTGGTCTGCAAGAAAGAGGATGGTAGCAGAGTGGAAAGAGCGGAGGAAGGTCCACTCTGAAGGCAGGAGCCCACATGCCTGTCCCAGGGATGCCAGAGCCAGGACTGCAGGCCGGGGCCACTGAGGCTGGACTGAACGGCCACGCCAAGGCTCCACCTGAGAACCGGAGCTCTGGGAGAATGGCAACATCACACACCTATAGTTTCAGCGTGGGGCTGGATGTGCTCCTCCTTCATCACACCCTCTGTCATTCACACAGGTGCACCCTTCTCGCTTATTTGGGGACGGTCCCTGTGCACAAGGTATATACACGAGTGACCAGTAGCATCTAATATGTCACTGAAATTGTACATAAGCTGGCATTTTCATTTGGAAAATCCAGACTTTGTATGGGTCACAGTATACCGTTGCAAATAAGAGGGCCAGTTCCAATTTGTAAAAGCAAAAGTGAGTTTAGTTAAGGCTGTTAGGGGATCCCACGACTTCAGGACAAGCAAGACCCAGACATAGGTGCCAGGAACAGATTTAAGGGTGACACCCAGCCACTGGGCAAGAGTCCTCTGGTGGCTCACGCCTATAATCCCAGCACTTTGAGAGCCCGAGGCAGGTGAATGACCTGAGGTCAGAAGTTCGAGACTAGACTGGCCAATATGGTTTAACCCTGTCTTTACTAAAAATACAAAACTTAGCTAGGGGCGGTGGTGTGCACCTGTAATCCTAGCTACTCAGAAGGCTGAGGCAGGGATATCACTGGAATCCAGGAAGCAGAGGTTGCAGTGAGTCCAGATTGTGCCACTGCACTCCAGCTTGGGTGTCAGAGAAAGACTACATCTCAAAAACAAACAAACAAACAGTCTTCTGTCTGCATCCCCAGAGTTGCCCAGGCCATACCCCTGCCCTCCTGGGCTGGTTGCAAGATCTTCAGATGGCTGTTCCCAGAGGGCAGGTGTGCCCAAAGGGCAGATGCCTTGTCTTCCCAGATCATCCCTTTGCACACACATTCACAGATGCTAGCACATGTGCTTCTCCAACTAGGGGCGGGGGAGGGTGAAGTTTTCTCTCCCCTCTCTGTCCATCTCAATTAAGTACTAGTGTAACAGAATTCACAATGTGGGAAATGTGGGAAGAGTTCTTTTTTTTTTATTGCATTTTAGGTTTTGGGGTACATGTGAAGAACATACAATATTGTTGCATAGGTACACACGTGGCAGTGTAATTTGTTGCCTTCCTCCCCTTCACCTATATCTGGCATTTCTCCCCATGCTATCTCC
>CAUYQU010045121.1:0-28185 GCA_963574635.1 Cheracebus regulus | reverse complement strand
GGATGGGACCAGCCGAGCCCGTCCGTCCGTACACTCCGCACCGAGAAGCGCCGCGCTGGGGCACCGGCAAAACAGCCGCACCGGCCAAAAGAGTCACGCTGGCGACCCGTGTGGCTCCTCTTCCGGGAATCTCCCGGTCTGTGGGCAACAAAAATTCGTCAGAAAGTGCGGCGTCCACTCGTTCTCTGCGCTTTCACTGGGAGCTACATTCCTGAGCTGTTGCTAATCGGCCATCTTGGACCTCTCCCTATCTTTTATTCTTTGAGACTGGTGTTCCATTGTGTTCCAGCTCCCTTATGTCCCCAGTCTCATCATTTTCCAAACATAAGTGAATCACAGCTCTTTCCCTCAACCTCAGGCACATAGGAGAAGGTTCATTCATCCATTCATTCAACAAATATTTTGGTGTCTTTTTACATGGCATGCACTGTTTCAGATGCCAGAGAGGCAACAGTGCACAAAACAGAAGAAGATCCCTGCCCTCAAGTAGCTTATATTATAGAGCATTCTTGGGGGCAGAGAGGGTCGGACCATAAACAAGTAAATTTAGAATATTGGTGAAACAGGTATAAACATATATATGATAGTGAAAAGTACGATGGAGAAAAATAAAGCAAGGTAAGGGAAATGCATTTTGGTGGGGTGATGAAGATGACATTTTAGCAGGGATCTGGGGAATGTGAAGGTGTGAGCCGTGGCAGATATCTGGAGGAAAAGAACTACATGTTGTGGGGACAGTGGTTTCAAATGCCTTGAGGCAGGGCGTTCTTGGTGTGTTCAAGGTGTAATCAATGTGGCTGAAGCTAAGCTAAGTAAGAGAAGTGAAGCCAGGCATGGTGACTGACGCCTGTAATCCCAGCCCTTTGGGAGGCTGAGGCAGATGGGTCACCTGAGGTCAGGAGTTTGAGACCAGCCAGACCAACACGGTGAAACCCCGTCTCTACTAAAAATACAAAAATTAGCCAGGCATGGTGGTGCATGCCTGTGATCCCAGCTACTTGGGAGGCTGAGGCAGGAGAATCACTTGAACCCAGGATGCGGAGGTTGCAGTGAACTGAGATCACGCCACGGCACTCCAGCCTGGGTGACAGAGTGAGACTTTGTCTCACCAAAAAAAAAAAAAAAAAAAAAAAGTGAGAAGAGTGAAAGGTCAGAGTCAGAGAATAGTCAGGGGCCAGATCATGTAAGGCTGTAGAACCTATTATAAGAACTTTGACTTATACTGTGAGTAAGGTGGGAAGATATTGGTGCATTTTAAACAGAGAAGGGGCATGCCTTGGGTTTTTGTTTTGTTGTTTTTAATGTGAGGAAGACATTAAAGAGGGACAAAGATGAAGTCAAGGAGGCCAGCTAAGAAGCTACTGCAGTAATCCAGATAAGGCAGAACACTGGGTTGGGCCACCATCAAAGTAAAGTAGTTGGATTCTAGAATATATTTATAAGCTAGAGTTCTCAGCATTTCAGCGTTTGTCCATTAATTTGATGTAGAGAGAAATGAAGACTTTCTTCCATATTCAAAGATCTGGGCGGACTGGCCAGGATTCCCCTATCTATCCATTGACATATTTGAATCTGTTACTTTTTCACTTCCATAGGAAAATGAAACAAAACTCTCCTTTTTTGAACATCTCACTCTTGGGCTTTTTTCCCTCTGCCTTTCTTAATCCTCTTTGACTGTTGTTCTCGGCTTGAATCCCACATGCCTTGGGGACTTTGACGTTTCTCTGTCCTCACTCCTGCTGTTGCTCTCGGAGACTTTCAAGTCCCTTCAGATGCCAAATTGTGAGCGGCCTTAAAGTTCCTTGTCTGACTTAACTGTGAACTGTGATAACCTTTACAGCACTGTAACCACCTGCTTTCATGACCAGTCTCTGGGCCTTATCACCTAGAACTATGCCAAGAAGATATAATTAACTCTACTATCTCATTTTCAAGCCACAGTCTCTGGCTGCTCCACTCTCTTATACCTCTCAGCTTGTGCTGAGAGGCTGCTTGTGGTACAGGCTTGGGGTTGTCAGTGTGGTAGCACTCTGGTGACCTGTGTGGTTCAGCTCTTTAACATATCGAGCTTCTGGATAATATTTCACCTTTTCAATGCTTCCTATTGCCTATGCAATGTCTTTGACACTCTTCCTCACTTACACTCCTTTCTCAGTGCATTTGCCCATCCTACCACCCCAAGGTACCCAATTCCTACTGTTCACCAAGAAATAGCTCCGTGTCACATCTTTCATAGAGCCTTCATTTATTTATTCACTGATATTTATTAGATACTTGCATTGTCCCAGGCAGCAAACCACATTCCTGAAAGGAGGAAGGTAAGAACACACTTGAGGGCTTTAGAGAAGTGCTTCTCAGACTATCTGTGGTGATGGACCAACTGGGATTTTTGTTTTTTTTTTATCCCTGTCGTGGATCACTAAATGGTACTATTGCACATGATGAATATGCAGGTTGCACCACATGTGACTCACCTCACAAATTCAACAACACTCGAACTGGTCTATGCCTTGTTCAACAAGCATCACATATTTGAATGTCACAGCAATGTCAAATTTCTATAAACATTTCTAAATGCTTACACTTGATTTCTAGACTTAGCTGGTACCAATCTAGTAAGAAGCCATTTGTATGTCAGCACCAGTCACAGGCCACTGCACTAGAGTGTTTGCTATAGGTGCCATGGTAGAAGAGGGGACAGCTTATATCAGGGGCTCAGAAGACACTGGACAGTTTGCCTGGATGGTTTAGCTGTAAGAGGAACAGAAAGCCTGTTAGAAGAAGGCAGAATTGTAAAAAGTGAGCTAGGCTTCCCAGCCAGCCGAACAAGGACTTTTAGTCATGAGGAGAAAGTGGAGCGTAGGTAGAGGGGCAAGGAGGAGCACTTGGGCCTGCTGAGTTGGAGGATAGAGGGGCATAGTAGAAAAGGGTTGCTGTAAGGCAAGAGATGAAGCCAAAGAGTCACATGGGGTTGAGATCATTCATTCAGTGAATACTTTTAGGTAAACAACCATGTGCCAGATCCTGCCTAAGCATTGGGGTTAGAAGTCCATCAGGGACAGTTTTTCCTCTACTAGAGATTAGAAGGGTGCTAAGGGTCACCAAAGAGTTAGACTTCTTAGTAACTGTAGGCGATCTTTGAAGGATTTTAAGTAGAGCATGGTGTGATTGCTTTAATCCTTAGGAAGATGACTCTGGTGGCCTTGTGTACAATGGATGGCTGTTCATTCAGGAAAGTTAGTTAAAAGGTGATTTTAGTAATCTTGGCCACACAAAGAAGGAAGTGAACTAGGCGGTAATTATAATTATTACTCAAATTTACTGAGAACTTGGTACAGGGCTTAAAGCTACAGCATACTAAAAACAGATAATTCACTAAGCAGAGAAAACAGCAGTACAAGACAGACTTATTAGTAGACAAATTTATTAGTTTACTTCCTTCTGTGTGTGGCCAAGAGGTGATGAAAGTCAGGAAATAGCAGTCAGGGGTTGAGGGGAGGAAGTGGGGTTGAAGAAAAGAGAAAGGGACTTTTAGGAGAAATACTGTTAAGGTGGTATACACCACAGGTCTTAAGGGGTCAGTGGAGTTTAAGAATGGTTCACAGTTTCAGGCCTGTGATAAGGTTCGTGGTCCAACTCACTGAGGGAATGCATAATAGAAGGGGAGGGTGTTGAAGTGAGAAGTCAGGAGTCTAAAGATGTCATACCAGTTAGGTGCCTCTCTGTGCTCCTGTAGCGCTTTGTGCTAACTTCTTGCATAGAACTGTCCAGTAGACTGAAGTACTTATGAGCTCCTTGAGAATGTGTACCCATTTTTCTATCCTAGACACTGAGCACAGGGCCTGGAATGTGGAACAGGCTTAACAAATGGTTCTTAAACTAAGCTGAAAGATAATGTATTCTGCTGTAACAAGCCATGACAACTGTTTAAGTTCATTGAAATAACACAAATGTATTATCTCACAGTTCTGTAGGTCAGAATTCCAGGTTGGTACAGCTGGTTTTTCTGCTCTGTGTTTCACAAGGCCCAATTAAGGTGTTGGTCAATTGGGCTCTTATTAGGAGGCTCCATTCGGAGCTCCAGTGGGAGCTTGAAATCCATTTCCAAGATCATTCTGGTTGTTGGCAGGATTTAGTTTTTTTGTGGCTGTAGGACTGAGGTCCCTGTTTCCTGGCTGGCTGTTAGAGGCCACTCTTAGCTCCTAGGAACCTCTCACCAGTCCTTGAATGTGGGCCACTCCATCCCAGAGCCAGCTAAGTTGCATTGAATATTCATGCTTCAAATCCTCTTCCTAAAAAGTTGGAGACAGTCTCTATTTTTAAGGATACATTTGATTACATTGAGCCCTCCATGATAATCCAGGGTAATTTCTCTATTTTAAGGTCTGTAACTTTAATTACATCTGTAGAAACTCTTTTGCCACATAACATAGTCACACAATCTGAGGATTAGGTCATGGACATATCAGGGGTGGAGGGGAGAGCATCATTTTGTCTACTACAATAGTAATTATTCACCAAGTCACGTAGACATTATGATCCTGGTTCTCAAACACTTATGCATTCTAGCACCTCTCATTTGTACAGGGAAGCAAAAGGAGACTGGATTTGTGCAGTGTCAGAAGGGAATGGGAACAGAGATAGATCATGACCCTCAACTTCCACTCTTTCTAACCATCAGTACATTGTCCCTCTCATCCATCTGTCTATCAATCTATCCCATCTATTCAACTAGTCATCCATTTATTAATTCATAAACATTTGAGTAGCTGCTTTTTTTTTTTTTAAAGAGTCTATGCTAGGTTGGAAAATGAGGAAGAAATTGAGACACAAAGATAACACCTGATTTCTGTCAGTTCATTTTTGGTATATTGAGGTCTGTATCAAGTTTTCTTAAATCCATGCTGTCTGCTGATAAGTTTGTCTTGTGTTCATGTTTTCTTTTCTGCACAGTGAATTATCTGTTTTTAATATACTGTAGCTTCAAGCCCTATACCAAGTTCTCAGTAAATGTGAGTAATTATTATAATTACTGTTTGGTTCACTTCCTTCGATGTGTGTCCATAAAATTTAGGAACCATTACTACATGTATCTTATCGTTGCTTTAATTTTTAACTTAATTCAAGTAACCAGTGTTACAGTTGGTTATTATTCTTTCCAGAGATCTTCTGTGCACATACAAGGAAGTATTTGTCTTGTGGCTGGCATTAATTACATATTTTACTGATTATTCCATAGCAGCATAGGTAAAGCTATTTCATTCCTTTATTTTAATAGCTTTTTTTTTTTTTTTGAGACGGAGTCTCACCCTGTGCCCAGGCTGGAGCATAGTGGTGAGATCTTGGCTCACTGCAACCTCTGCCTCCCGGGTTCAAGCGATTCTACTGCCTCAGCCTCTGGAGTAGCTGGGATTACAGGTGCCCATCAACAAACCCAGCTAATTTTTGTATTTTTAGTGGAGACAAGAGTTTCACCATGTTGGGCAGGCTGGTCTCAAACTCCTGACCTCAAGCGATCCACCTACCTCAGCCTCCCAAAGTGCTAGAATTACAGAGGTGAGCTACCATGCCTGGCCTTTTTTATAACTTTATTCTTTTTTTATGGCATAGTATTCCATTGTTCAAATATACTAGTTTTTTTTTTAACAAGTCTCATATTGGTGGACATTTGGATTGTTTCTAGTTCTTTTGCTATTAAAAGATTGCTACAATAAAAAAAATCTCCTGTGTATATCTTTCATGCAAGTAAAAGTGTGTGTGTGTGTGTGTGTGTGTGTGTGTCTATATATATATATATATATAGTGTGCATATATATGGTGTGTATATATATGGTATATATATGTGTATATATGGTATATATGTGGTGTGCATATATATGATATGTTATAGACACACACACACATACAAACACACACATATACCATATATATACACAAAGCAAGCAAAGGTAGATAACTTCTGCAAGGTTTTTCTGATTTCACTCTCAGTGATGCTAAAGGAAAATTAAATACTCATCTGCTTATTTCATTATCAGAATTTAAGTGGTAGATTTAGTGTATATTTCGGTTATTTAGAGAGATATATATATTCCATACACACACACACACACACACACACACACACACACACACACACACACCATTTTTTTCGTACTGATTGCCAAATCACTCCCTTAGAGGTTGTACCAGTTCACATTCCCACCAGCAACGTATGAGAGTGCCTGTTTCTCCACACCTTAGCCAACAAAGTGTGTTATCATATCAGACTTTATGGTCTTGGCCAATCTGATAAGTAAAATATTTCACTCTAATTTAAATTTGCACTTGTCACATTGTTAACATTGAGCATCTTTTTCAATACATTTTAGAGTTATTTGTATTTCCTTTTCTATAAACCCTCTGTTTTTTATACCTTTTTTTCATTTCTCTGCTGAGAAATGTTATTTTTAATTTATCTGAAATTTGTTTTAATATAAGATGAAATATGGATTTCAGTTTTTTTCCAGTTGGTTACCTATTGATCTTCACATAATTTGTTGAATAATCTGCATTTTTCCCAATAATTTAAAATGCATGTGTATCCACCATGAACTAGTTCCTGTGTCTACCATGTTGGCCAGGATGGTCTTGATCTCCTGACCTCATGATCCGCCCACCTCGGCTTCCCAAAGTGCTGGGATTACAGGTGTAAGGCACTGAGCCCAGCTTTAATTTCTTAAATATTTAAAGTATCTACTGGAAGAGAAGCTGCCATGGCATTATCATTGTACATTTTTCCAACTGCCGCATGTTGAAATAATCAGTGCTGACTTTGTTTCAAAATCTTCTCACGCTGTAATTTGGCCTATTTGTCTAGAACTGACTTTGTGGCATCGTGGGTTGTGCTGGGGTATAGATAAATAACATTTAGTCTTTACCCTCCAGTAGTTCACCTTGCCTTATTGATCCCAATCTATTCAGGTAAAATCTTTAGACTATGTAGTGGCCTAAGGTTAACCAATTAATCCTCCCAATACTATTTCTTTCTTTCTTTTTTTTTTTTGAGACAGAGTCTCACTCTATTGTTCAGGCTAGAATGCAGTGACATGATCTCAGCTCACTGTAACCTCTGCCTCCTGGGTTCAAGCAATTCTCCTGCCTCAGCCTCCTGAGTAGCTTGGACTACAGGGGCCTGCCACCATGCCCTGCTAATTTTTGTATTTTTAGTAGAGACCGAGAGTCACCATGTTGGCCAGGCTGGTCTCGAACCCCTGACCTCAAGTGATCAGCCTATCTTGGCCTCCCAAAGTGCCGGGATTTCTGGTGTGAGCCACCACAACCAGCCCCTCCCAAAACTCTTCTAAGTGACATATATTATCACCATTTTGTAGGTTATAGAGACTCAAAGATTAAAATTGCTCTGATGTATGGTCACAGAGCAAGTTGGCAGAGCTCAGACTCAGGTTGTGGTCTTTTGATTACTAGTGTTATCCTATACCATTCCAGGACATACCTCAGATCTGCCTGAGATGTGTTTTCCCTCCATTGACCTCAGATAAAACCACCATAACTTGTGAGCTTCGACATAACTCCACTATTCCATCTTGGCTTTAGCAAACCTAAAGACTTTCACCATTTTTATTTTATTTTAAAAATAAATTTTATTGTGGGCTGGGCACAGTGGCTCCCACCTTTAATCCAAGCACTTTGGGAGGCCAAGGCGGGTAGATCATTTGAGGCCAGGAGTTTGAGACCTGTCTGGCCAACATGGTGTAACCCCATCTCCACTAAAAAAGAAAATACAAAAATTAGCCAGGCATGGTGGTGCACACCTGTAATCCCAGCTATTTGGGAAGCTGAGGCAGAAAAATTGCTTGAACCTGGGAGGTAGAGGTTGCAGTGAGCTGAGATCATGCCATTGCATTCTAGCCTGGGTAACAGAATAGGACTCTGTTTCATATATATATATGAGATATGAGATATATATATATGAGACAGAGTATATATATATATATTAGTATTGTGTATATTTGAGATTTACAATGTGATGTTCATTTTTAGTTCCTACTTTTTAGTGAAAGGGCTAAGCAAAGGTATATAACTTCTGCAAGGTTTTTCTGATTTCACTCTGAGTGATGCTAAAGAAAATTAAATACTCATCTGCTTATTTCATTATCAGAATTTAAGTGGTAGATTTAGTATATATTTAGGTTATTTAGATTTAGGTAATTCTAAAATTCTTTCCCAGCTGTATGATTCTTGCTAGCATTTTTCATAGTTTTATGTTCCCATATAGGAGGGAGTGAACAAAAACATTTAAAGAATGACAAATATTTTCATGTGGGTTATTTGAAGGGAAAACATGCTACAAATTCCTTAATCCAATTAAAATTACATTTGTTAAGGAAAGTCATGTGGGCTGATTATTGTATAATAGTAGTTTTTATTTCAGTTCATTATGTATTAGCTTGGTAGCATATGTTTAAATGCCACCTCTTAAAATTCTGTATATGCTTTGAATTTAAGGCTATCAGCTCATATGCTTTGTTAGGGTCCTCTTTTCATTTCCTGGCAATTAGCTGCAATGTAGTTCATGTGATGTTTTTCATGGGATAGGGATTTTAGGAGCAGTAAACAGGGATGGGGTGGAGGTGAGTCCCCAGCCCTATATTTTCTGCTTACCATTCACAATTATCACTATAGCAAGGTAAGGTCTTCTAGATGATTTTTCTCACTTCTCTTGAAAGCTGTTCCTGTCTGGAGTCTCCTCAAACATCACTCATACTGGCCAATTTGGATACTTGAAGGCATAAGTCATTTCATATGTTTGGTGGGAGAAGTATGTTGTTAGGGTCTGGTGAGCTAATGCAAGGCCGGCCAAACCCAAGAAACTGGTTCATAAACTCGAATTCCAAGGCATACATGTAAAATTGATCATATACATAGACAAAGCCAAGACTGAGCACATGTGTATGTGGGTAATTCTGCTCAGGAGATCCAGTTCTAGATGAGAAGTTTGTTTGGTAAAATTCGAGCAAAAAGAGTTTGATCAATCCTGTTCTCTCTGGAGACGATTCTGTCTTTTCAAACCTTCATTCACAACACCCTTTTAGACAGTGCTGAAAACTGGTAGGAGGTACTCTACCAACTCTGTTTTGGAGACTTTGAGGAAACTGCCTTACAGTTTGCATTCAGTTTTATATCACCTTCACTAATTTTAACAGAACTGTCACAACCTGCTAAAGCTATTTACCACATAAATGTTAAATTATTTCTTCTTTCTGTGAAGGGTATTACCTAATCATGATCAGCAGGCTGGCTCTCTTTTATTCCCAGTCCATAGGATTGAAAAACATCTTAATGCAAAGACCTTCAACTCTCTATTAACCTGCAGTCTGCAAAGGTGGATGATTTAACACTTCTAGATTTTGTCCTAGAATTTGGAGATTCTCCCTACTCGAGGACCTGAACTTTCTATTCCTGAGTCTACCTTTATTCTTTTCTGAGACTTTTCTAAATGGTAGTCTAGGGAAATTAGCAATAAAGTGAACCACAAGCCATCTGTTTTAAAGGTCAGTCTGATCATTATTAAATAATCAGAGACTACTAGGATAGATTGTATTAACCTTCTCTTATTAGGTAGTCTTGGGTTATATTTGGGGTGTGGCAGGATAATACATTGCTTTTTCACTAGCTTAGCTCCTACTTATCTTTTGAATGGTGTGCTCAGAGGTGACTTCCTCCAGGAAGGCTTTCTTGACTTCTGCCCGCCATCCCCACTTTGCTGCCAAAGCACTTTGGCTTATTGCTATTGTAGAGCAAATACTGTACAGTATAACTGTGTACTTGCCTGTGAACTCCAAGAAGGCAAACATTCTCTAGTCTATTTTAAAATTTTTACTTATTTTTATTTTTTATTTTTACTATTTATTTTTGACACTGAGTCTCGCTCTGTCACCCAGGCTGGAGCGCAGTGGCATGATCTCGGCTCACTGCAACCTTGACCTCCAGGGTTCAAGAGATTCTCATGCCTCAGCCTCCCAAGTAGCTGGGATTACAGGCACTCACCACCACGCATGGCTAATTTTTTTGTAGAGACGGGGTTTCACCATGTTTGCCAGGCTGGTCTTGAACTCCTGACCTCAAGTGATCCACCCATCTAAGCCTCCCAAAGTGCTGGGATTATAGGTGTGGGCCACTGTGCCCAGTCTAGCCCATTTTTTGAAAAACAGCTTTATTGGGATATAATCCACATACTATACAATCCAGTCATTTAAGGAGTATAATTTAGTGAGTTTTAGTATGTTCACAGAGTTGTACAGCTATAACAATCAATTTTAGAACATTTTATCACCCCCAGAAAGAAACTCAATACCCATTGACATTCACTTCCCACTGCCCCCTCACTCCCAATCTCCAGACCTAGGCAACTACCAGTCCACTTTCCGTTTCTATGGGTTTGCCTGTTCTGGACGTTGTGTATAAATAAAAGTGTGTGTAATCTTTTGTGACTCTCTTACTTAGCATAACGTTTTCAAGATTCATTTGTGCTTTAGCGTGAATCAGTACTTCATTGCTTTTTATTACTGAGTAATATGTCATTGTTTGTATACCACATATATTTGTTGGCTCATCACTTAATGGACATTTGGATTATTTTCACTTTCTGACTATCATGAATAATGCTACATGAAGTTTTTCTTCAGAGTTTTTGAAGTTTTTCTGTGGGCATATGTTTTCAGTTCTAATGGATATATACCTAGGAATAGAATTGCTAGGTCATATGGTAACTCTGTGTTCAACTTTTTGAAGAACTGCCAGGTTGTTTTTATAGTGGCGGTTCCACTTTACAATCCCACCATCAATATGTGAATGTTCCAATTTTTCCACATCTTTACCAGAATTTGTTATCGTCTGACTTTTTAGTTATAGCCATCCTAGTGGGTACAAAGTGGGTCCTGTCCATTTTTGAATCCCCAGCATAGGGCTTACGGTGGTGTTTATAAATGTTGATTGACTGACCAAATTCATTGCACCATCTTGTTCTTCTTACTGCCCTCCACACCGGGAAGCTGTGTGCCATCATGACAAGCATAGACTGGAACCTTGAACTTTGAACACTTCCTCTACGGCTTATTAACCATGTGATCTGGAGCAAGTTCTTTAACTTCTCTGAGCTTCAGTTTCCTTATCTGTAAACTAAGGATAATGGTATTTCTCTGATAGAGCTGCTAGCAAGATTGAATGTGATAATGTCAGTGGAACACCTAGCACAGTACTTGATCCACAACCTTCAGTTAGTGGGCGGTATTGTTCTTCTCTTGGATAACTTGGGTTGTAATTCGCTCTACTCCCTTGCCTCAAGAAGTAGAGACAATAGTTGGTTTCAGGTGATGTGCCTAGTTGTACTGCTTGTGGTATGCTGGGTCAGCTCCCTTTGTTTCAAGAAAACTCTGCAATCTCCTCACAGGATCTATTAACACCTCTTTAACTTTGAGCAATACTCCAATGACTACTGGGGCTGGATGAGAAGGCTGATTGTCACCTGTGATTCTGCTTCTTCCTTATGCATTTTTGACCCATTTCACAGATTTAGATACTTCTAATAACTCATTATGAAAATTATATTCTTTTCAGAACAACTGATTTTTAAAACTTTAATCAAGACAGCTTTCTTATTGCAAAAGACTTCGATACTGAGTATCCCAGGTTGGCACAGGCTGATCTGGGCAACTGAGAAAAGTCTTTCCGACCTTTGTCAGAGAAGTAGCTTAGCTGAGTTCGTTCTTGTTGCCACCTTGCTTTTGAACCTTGTGGTTAATGTACGAAAGCAGAGGAACTGCTTTCATCTGAGGCACACAGTGGCAAAGTTCCCATGGTAGGAAGTGTTTGTTCTTACAAATCTCATACATGGTGGTCACAGGGGAGGCCTCTGTATTTTGTTTTGCTTGTCTGGGCTTTATAATAATTTCATGATTATTTCATGTTTTTGCCTGAGAGCTAACTGTCTAAGAGAAAAGACTGTGATGCACTTGCTCTTAGGGACCTTCTTAGCCCCAGTCTAACTGTCCAGTTTTGGCTTCTGCTTCTCCTCTTCGCAAATCCTTTTGTTCTACAACCAGGCTAGTAGTCTTTTAACAAGTGTTCCCTGACTTAACAATCCCTGTTTCTGTTAACAGAAGAAAATATGATAGAAACAAAAGCAAAGAGTTGATGACTTCTGAGATTGGGAGGGAGGGATGGGGGCAGGTGAGAAACAACTTACTGAAGGGAAACAGATTTTTACATGGGAGGGCAGTAGGGAGTGTTGAATGAGAAGAGTGGAGTCAGATAATGGATCTGAGAACTTGAGACTTGATGTGATTTAGAATAGGGAAAGGGGAAAAGGTGATGAAAAGTGGTATTTTAGGACTATTTTTTCTCTTAATAAGATTAACCCTAAGCACAGATTTAAGGGATATACGAGTAGAGGCAAGAATTATCCAGGCCCAGTTATAGTAATACACATGTCAGCTGAAGTTCTGGTTGTTAGCATCGAGAATTGTGCAGAACATTTTCATTTGAAAAAGTCAGGGGAATTTGTAACAGCTCACAGGTTGGAGGTAAAAGAACACAGTCAAAGATGATTCCAATGGTTTGAATCAAAAGAAAAGCCATTAATACCTGTGAAGGCAATGGATAAAGAAGCCTGTTGGTTGAAGATAGAAGCTGAGCAAGATGAGTTCCTTTTGGGATTAGTTAGGCTTCCTGTGATGGGGGAATATCCAAATTACAATGTTAATTGGCAGTTAGAAATAATGGACTCTGGCATGGATGAAAGGTTGGGATCCAGAGTATAGACTTGGGAGTCATTACAGTTGTTTTAAGAGCAAGTAGATGGAAAGAAAAGAGAGCCCCAAGGATTGAGGGGAGAAATCCTCCAGTGCAGGGGTATGAAAAAAAGAACCAGCTAAACAAAACAGGCAAGAGCTGATTGATGGAAAGGCTTGAGGCCAGTGAGATGAATGCTATACTGTGGAAGCCAAGGTCAGGGCTGTGGGAAGGAGAGGTCAACAATGAGGGACTGCAGGCAGATCAGGGTAAAAACTTAGGAGAAGCCTTTGGGTTTAGCAAGAGGGAGGCCCCTAACATTTGTGTATAATTCCAGTGAGAGAGGAAATCTTTAACCAAGCAAGATGGTTATCTGAGAAGAGTCACGCCTTCCATCAAGCATCCCTTTAGAGATGCTGTGGTTCAGAATCCCTGCTGTGCTGAATCACAGTCTGTCAGATCTACTCAAGAACAATCCATTTCCCTTATTTAATTATCATATCACAATTTTTTTTTTCCAATTAAATTTTGCAGCTTGTCTACTCCAGCCTAGAGAGGGCTTGTCACTATTGTTATTGAACAACATAGGTCACAACCAGTAAAACCTTTTTCTATTCCAACACATTTTCTGATGAAAATTAAATATATACCAAGCAATAAATTTGGTTCTCTGTTGTCAAACTTAACAGCAAGAAACTCTTCATTACATTGTGCTATTTCATTTCCTCTCAAGATAAGATTTATTCTTTATATTGCTCTTTTGCATGCTCATTCATTCATTCATTTTTTTTTGAGAGATAGGATCTTGTTCTGTTGCCTAGTCTGCAGTGCAGTAGCACAATCATTGCTCACTGTAACCTTGAACTACTGGGCTTCAGTGATCCTCTTGCCTCAGTCTCCTGAGTAGCTGGGACAACAGGTGTGTGCCATTATGCTCAGCTAATTTTTGAAAAAATTTTTTTAGAGATGAGGTCTCTCTGTGTTGTCCTGGCTGATTTCAAACTTCAGACCTCAAGCAATCCTTCTGCCTTGGCCTCCCAAATTGCTAGAATTAAAGGCATGTGCCACTGCACCTGGAATTATATTTCTCATTTTTGTTTTTTTCTAGAATTTATCTTAGATTAAGATTGAGACTAGGTGTCTTACTTTTTATGTTGTTATAAGAGAATACTAAAGAATGGGTAATTTATGAGAAAAAAATGATTTCTTACAGTTGTGGAGCCTGTAAGTCCAAGGCCAAGGGGCCACACCTGGTGAGGGCCTTCTTCCTGGTGGGACTCTGCAAAGTCCTGAGGTGATACAGGGCATCACATGCTGATGGGGCTCATGGGAGCTGGCTAGACTGGCTTTTATAACAGACCCACTCTCCTGGTAAATAACTCACTCCCTCCATAACCCATTAATCCATACATCCATGAAGACAAAGATGGATGGCCTTTGTGTGAGTTATACAGGCCCCAGTTTTTCAGTTTCTAATATTTTATTCTTGGTATGTCATTATTTGTTTATTTTTATTTTTACCTTTCCCATTTCCCTTTTCAGGAATATGTTATTATTTATTAGTTTAACAAAATGTAGTGGGAAAGAGGAAGATGGCTGCTACTTATCAGGAAATAAGTCAGATGGACTACTTGAGAAAGACACTGAAGCCAATAAAGAGAAACACTTAGAATGCCCAGTATGATAATGACTATACTATCTTCTATACTATATATAGTAGTATATATAGAGAGTGTGCATATACGCACATAAACTATATACTGTTTTTTTCATTTTAGGTATGAATGATTATAGTTCAAATGAATAAAATGTGACTAATTTGCAAAGTTTTTTTTTTAAAAAAGGTACAACTGACCTTAATGAAAACACATTCCTCAAGTTTTTGAGAATCAAATCTCAGTAAAGAAAATCTTTTGAGAAGATCAAATTCGGCCTATCAGTAAAGGGCAGAAACACAAATAGAATACAGTTAGACAACAGAAAGTTGAGAGGTCGACCTTGTCATGTGAGTTATTTACAGATAAATATACCTTATTAGGCTTCTAAGTTAAAATTGAAACTGAGAAAACTGGGCCTTCTTACTGCCCAGAACAGCTATGATAATTTCTTTATTGATTGATGAATACTATGGATATTTATACCTTGACTTACGTCCTCTGGGCCAGTACTGTACACAATACAAATTTGCTTAAGAAACTCTTCCACCCTACCCTACAAGAACTTACAAAATTTTAGGCGAGTTAAAACATATATACAAATGAAATGCATTATAATGACTACTAAGTATAGAAGTATGTGCAGGAGTTAGAACCGAAATATTAATAAGGAGTGTGGTATGGGTGTCCCACAAATCAGATCAGATGCCAGCCCAGAAAAACTGATCTGGCTGTCCTAACGCACAAGAGTGGAATATCAGTACTAGTTAGATATAATGTGCTATAGGGTTACATATTTGTATAATTTAGTAATTGATTCCACTGAATAATCATGTATAGGTAATGGGCTAATCTGTCATCAGTTTTGAATAAAATAATGTTTCTCACATGAATTCTCTGTAGAAGCTTTTTAAGCAGAAGTTTAGTTAAGCAGTGGGTTTAGAAAAATCCACATGAAAAGCCTTTAATAAATGAATGAATTCACCATCTCCCTTTCCCTTAAGTGTATGATTCCAGTGTCTGTGTCCTCACCTATGAATGGGAAATGAAGATGTGTGTCAAGTATTAAAGTATAGCAGGAGGAGGATCCTAGGGGTACTGCCCTAAACTGGGTCAACCTGCTCCTTTAGTTCTTCTGCCCACAAATGTTTTCCTTTGTACTATAAGAAATGGTCTATTTCATTTTCTTAACTACCTAAAACACTCAAAGATTCATTTGTGTTAACAAGCATTGTCTTAGAAAACAAAACCAGAAAATCATAGTGCTGGGTTTCCCTAAATCTGGTTGAAGGACCACCTAAATTGAGATTGCCTGTGAGGAAGGCCCTGGAAATGTCTTTCAGCAACTGCCTCAGGAAAGCCTAATGTACATTCAAGTTTCGGTATTAATGATGAAATTACTTTCTTTCCAGTATGTAGCCAAGATGTGTTGCAATTTAATAAATTGACTTTTTGTTTGTTTGTTTGTTTGAAGGGAGTTAAGCAGTTGTGTACTTGGGACGTTTTTGGTGGGTTTAAGGCCTTGATGCATTAAATACCTGTTATGCTTTTGTTTCATTGAAATACTTACTTTGAATTTCCAGCTGACTGAAATGCATATACGCTTTAGAACCCTAGCTGGTTTAAGTTGAGTGCTGGTGCTGAAATAAGGACTTTATCTTGCCTGTCCGCTTTGCATTTGTGGCCAGTGGAACTTCACTTCAAGCTATGGTTCTTCTATTTTCCTACTTTTTTCTGATTTCCTGTGAAATCAAAGCTTTCCTTTAGGGATATACATAAACACTCATGCAATTTCAGCTTCTCTTCTCCCACCAACTTTTCCTGATCTTACAAATGTATTCAAGATATTTTCATCCTTGTCCTTTACTCTCTTCTTTCTTCCTCCTGTAAATAAATATCTTGAGTAACAGGGTCATAGAAAGGGAGTGATCCCAGAAGTCAGTTGAACTGAGTGTTGGGTTCAACTCTCCTGGAAAATCCTTCAGAACTTCAGTCATCATAGCTAGACAAACTCTAGAGGTCCCTCCAGTTCAAACCTTTCTGGGATGAATTTATACTTATCAAGACTAGTTACTTTCAATGCCTCCTCACTCCTTAGGGCCTGGGTTTTATTTCTGCCACCCAGCTGTGTATTATACTATAGAATTTTATAAATTATTAGCTAATTTTAAAATTCAGTAGGTTTTTTTCTTCATCCATATTCACTCAACACCGGAGAACTAGTTTTCTTCCTTACATTCTTTTATACTACCAATACCAGTTGTCAGCCTTAACATTCTTTTTCTTTCTTTCATGTTTAAACATTTTAAAATAGACTTGTCAGACATACACAAAAGTAGAGATTAACACTGATATACCATAATCAGCCATCCTCAAAAATTAGTAACATTTCACCAGTCTCTTAATATTATTTTTTAAGGAAAAAATCCTTTTGTTCTCATAAAGTAGTAAGTACATATTCATTCTAGAGGATTTAAGCAATAAAGGAAAGTATGAAGAAAAATGTATGATTTTCCTTAAGTAAATCACCCCAATTCCAACACTCAGAAATAATCATCACTATTGTTATTAGGCCAGCACCTTTCTAGGCATGTATACAGATGAAATGCTAGATACCTGGATAGCTAGCCAGATGTATTTTCATAAATTTGATCATATATGGTACTTGTAAATAAAAAGTATTGAATTTACCTCTACTAGAACTTAATAGACAAAAAAACTGAAATGAACCTGAAGAAATTGCTGATTTTCAAATAAATATTTTCCCACACAGCCAGGTTACTTAAGTGAGACCTTAAAATCTTGTATGAAAAGAGAATGTGAAAACCACAAAAAGGCTGGAGTCATTCTTTTGTTAAAAAGTAAAAACTGTGAAACCCAGTCTCTACTGAAAATACAAAAATTAGCTGGGCATGGTGGCGCATGCCTGTAGTCCCAGCTACTCGGGAGGCTGAGGCAGGAGAATTGCTTGAACCCAGAAGGCGGAGGTTGCGGTGAGCCAAGATTGCGCCATTGCACTCCAACCTGGGTAACAGGAGTGAAACTCCATCTCGAAAAAAAAAAAAAAAGTAAAAGTGAAGACTATTTTCTCTTAATTTTGCTGTAACACTAAAACTGCTCCAAAAAAATAAATTTTATTTAAAAAGTATTTTTGACAGTCTTAATGGCCATATTAATGGACTCACTACTATAAAATTTGAGGATATTAGCATTTCACATTTCTTCTGCCTTCCTTTGCCCTCATCTTCTGATTTTTGTCAGTTACATTATTTTAATTTGTGGAGACAATGTAACATAGTGGCTTGTGGAACCTGGGCTCAGGAACCAGGCTGCCAGTCTAGCTATGCGAATTTAGGCAGGTTACTTAACTACTATGTCTTAGTTTTCTTCATCTGTAAAGTAAGGATAGAGTTGCTGGGTAATGTAAATAAGTTAGTTGATCTAAATAATCTAATATATAATAAGTGTTCAGTGAACATTATTTATAATTCTATCTTTATGGAATTCATAGTATTTACATTCTATTCTATAGTCTTAACATTCTTTCTACATTTAGAATTCAAGATATTTTCATCCTTGAAATAAATCTGTTCACCACCAATCAGTATTTTTAAAGAGTTTTCCATCCCAAAATTTCTTTTGATTAATCTCTATATTGACTAGACTTTATAATGCTGTCTTTTTTCAAGAAAGCTAATGGATGAACATCCTTTCTTCTATTGTTGAGAAGGTTATTTCTGTGGCCTTTGTATTTGAACAGGATCTTAGATATAATATTCCTGAGTTATGCTTTATTTCTTGTAAAACTTTGTGTTAATCCATTTGGCATTGAATGCTGCTTTAGAGAAGTCTGATTTAGCCTACATTTCTCTCTCATATATAATTTGTTTTCTTTTCTTTTCTTTTTTTTAGCTTACATTTTAAAAAATTTATACTCAATAAATTCACTTCCTTTGGTTCACAGTTTTCTGCGTTTTAACTCATGCATAGAATCACGTAAGTAACACCGCAGTTAAGATACAAATCTTCCCATCACCCTCCAAAATTCTCTTGTGCTGCACTTTGTAATGAATCTCCCTCCATCCTCCAACCCCAGGAAACCTCTGACGTGTTCTCTATCTTTATTGTTTAGCTTTCTTTAGAATTTCATAAATGAATTTTATAGTATGTATTTTTTGGAGTCTGGCTTATTTCACTTAACAGAAATACATTTGAGATTCATCCATGTTGTATTAATAGTCTCTTTATTGCTGAGTAGTAATTCATTGAATGGATATGCCACTGTTTGTTTATCCATTTATCAGTCAAAGAACATTTCAGTTGTTTATTATTTTGGGTGATTATTAATAAAGTCACCATAAACATTTATGTACAGGTTTTCATATGAATATAAGTATTTCTTTCCCTTGGGTTAATATTAAAGGTAAATTTGCTAGGTCATATGCTAAGTATTTGGGATTTTAATAGGAATTGTGTTGATTAATTTAGGAGAATTGATATCTTAATGATATTAGGTCTTCCAAATGATGAACATGGTATCACTTACCATTTATTTAGGTTTTCTTTGATTTAATTTGATTTTTCTGCATAGATGCATAAGAATTTTTTCTTATTCTTTCAGTTCATCAATTTAACCAGGATTTGTCTTGCTCTTGATTGTTATGCATCAGATTTTCTTACAATCTTGTTTTCTCAGTCTGTCTATAAAGTTAGTAGGAAATTATTTTTTGTTATGTATTTGAATATTGTTACTTTTTCTTCTGTTGAATTCTGTACTTTAGAAAGACCAATTACCCTTATATAGAATCATCTTTGCCCTCCTTATTATTATTATTTTATTGCTTTAACCTTTGTCATTTTCATTTGAACACTTGAGCTTTTCTTCTATACCTGGAAATCATTGTTTGGCTCTGAATACTCTGTTTCTGGCTGTTTGATTTATTTTTTAGTGTGCTGATGATGCTTTGGTCCTCAGTTTGTTGCATTGGTTCTACATTCTCCCATTCCATTTTATTCTTTTATTATTTTATGAATAAATGTTTTTAACTCAAAATACTTCTGGATAATTTCCTTTTTTTTTTTTTTAGTTACCTTTTGTTGTTATTGGTTCTTTTTTGTCTTCTGTGTCTTTTCTGCTTTGCTTTCTTTCCCCCTGCAGTCTATTTGTAAAGTTTTCCAGCGATTTTTTTTCATCAAATGAATATTAGGGCACCTCTAGTCAAACTCCATACTTGCTCTGATACAACTTGGGTGCTTTGCTTTCTCTTTCCCACAGTATTTTTGAGCCAGTTTGTTTTTTCTCACTGAGCTATAGTTTGAGGGCTGATAATTTCAATTTATAAACCTTTTTTCCTGTAGCCTGAGGACATGGAGAGTGAAGGAAAGAATAATTCAGCTAAAGCAGGTTGTACTTGAGTTGTATTTTCACGTTTAAAGTAGTGTTCAAAATTCATGCCAAGATTCATTCCACCTCATAGGTTACATCTCATTCCCATTAAGGCATTTTTATATGTTCACCAGTATATGGAGTTTGCATCATCAGAATCTATCCTATTGTTCTATTCACTACCTGGAGAAAAAAAAATTAGGATTGATAGTCCATTTGCTTCTCTTCCGACGTGGGGATACTTGTGAGGGTTCTCAGGCTCTTTTGCATCCTCAGTGCAGCTGGGGGAAGAGGCCCTGTGGGGTTAGGAACTCTGCCATATTGTAGATGCCACTCTGCTCCCAACCCTTTCCTGGGCCACAGCATTTTGCAATTTAGAACCTTTGTATATAGCCCTTCCTTATTTGGTTGCTTCTGTGAAATTTTGTGGGCAGTTTTTCTTTTGACCATTTATTTTTCTTTTTTCTGTATTTGCAGCCACTACCAATACCAGAGTAGAAGCTTCCTTCTGCAGCTTTCTGACTTGCTTCTTTATGTTTGTCCCTGGATTCTCTTTCTGTTTCCTCAACATGGGTGTTCCCTAAGGGGCTGCCTTCCTGTGAACATAAAGATGGCGGTTCACAAGCCAAGGAGAGAGACCACAAACATATCCTTCAGCCTTCAGAAGGAACCAACCCTACCAACACCTTGATTTTAGACTTCTGGCATCTGGAACTGTGAGACAACAAATTTCTGTTACTTTTGTTAAAAATATTTTTTTCCCCCAATATTTGAAGCTCCCACCAGGCGGCTTCCTTCTGCACCTTTCTGGCTGTTGCTTCTTTAAGTTTGTCTCAGCTGCTCTTCCTGATTCCTAAACATGGGTGTCCCCTGAATGCTGCCGTTTGCCATGTCTCCTCCTATACAGGGTCTCACAGAGATTCAGTCTGCTCCCATGTTAATGATTGTCTCTCTCTATAGGTAACCCTGGCCTTAATCCTGGGCTCTGATTCTGGATTTTGCTTCAAGTTGAGTGAACATCTTCACTTGGTGTATTAGTTTGCTAGGACTGCTGTAATAAAGAGCCATAAACTGCATAGTTTAAACAACAGATATTTATTACCTCATAGTTCTGAAGATGAGAAATCTGAAATCCAAGTGCTGGTAGGGTTGGTTCTCTCTGAGGACTATGAGGAAAGGATCTGTTCCTGGTGTCTCCCCTTGGCTTATAGGTGAGTGTTCTTCCTGTGTGCATGTCTGTGTCCAAACTTCCCCTTTTTATAAAGACCCCGGTCATCGTGAATTAGGGACCACCCTAATGACCTCATTATAACTTGATTACTTCTGGAAAGACTTTTTCTCCAAATAAGGTCACATCCTGAAGAACTGGAGGTTAGAACTTCAACATGCAAATGTTGGGAAGACACAATTCAATCCATCACACTTGGTTATTTACTCATACCACACATATTTTCTGCTACATGCCAGGCATTGGTCTAGGCCCTGAGAATACAGAGGTGATGAGGCTCAGTCTCTTTCCTCTTAATGAACAGAAAAGATAAGAATTAATAAACAGACATTTGTGATACTATATACAGGAAGTGCTCTCATAGATGAGAGAGTCTTTTGAGGACACCTTAGTGGCACACCTAGCCCTGACTGGCTGAATCAAGAGTGACATCTCAGAGGAAGTGATGCTTATGCTGGATCCTTCCCAGTAGGATGTAATACTGGCTTATGCTGGATCCTTCCCAGTACGATGCAATACTGTGTAATTGCTCTCCCCGCTTTTAAACCACACCCTTAGTTACCCAGCCCTGGACTCCACCACCCAGTCGATCTTTGCAAAGCACCCCTTTGATTAAGACATTTCTCAGTTGAGAAACCTGTAATGACTCCTCATGGTCAACAGAACTAACTCTAAAAAAATTGTTCAGCCTGGCTGGCCTTTGGTTCCTCCAGAATCAGGTGCCACAGCTGTATCTACTTTTCCTGTCTTGATCTTCCTATTGTTTCCATCCTTAGCCCTGTACAGTACCAAGTTGTTGTAACAAACATTTTCGAAACATATCCACAACATTTTATAATTTCATGAGGCCAGGGTTTTTGTTTTATTTCCTATTGTATCATCACCTAAAAAAGTGTTTGGCGTATAACAGATACTTCAGAATATTGGTTAAATAAACAAATGAATTTTCTAGACTTATAATGCAGGCCTCTCCTTTCTCCCAGCTTTGCACATTTTTGCCCTATTGAAATTTTATTCTCAAGGCTCAGCTCCTGTATCCTCTCCTCCATTATGCCTTTCTTCTAGGTCACATGTGGATAAAGATTGGACTCTTCATTCCTAAAGACTTTTGCAGTCTCTGTGAACTGTTTTAATGCCGCTGCATTCTGCTTTGCATGATAGAAATCTGAGTAGGTGCCTTTACCTACCAGGTTTGGTTGGTTGAATTTAGGAGCCATATTTTAAAAATAACATGTCCTGCTTAGCACTTTCTTACACAATAATAGATGCTCAAAAGTTACTTTGTGTTTGAAGAGAGTATGAATAAGAGGAGTATTTTGTATTTGTTTCAAAAAAGTGGGGAGGAAGACCTAAGAAATGGAACATTTGGCCTGTCGCTCTTGCCTTCCCTTAGTTTTCTGAGTTTACAACATTTTTAATTTCATTCAGCATATATTTGTTAAGCACCTGTGCTATTCAAGACTAGGACTCTTCAAGTCCTAGGACTTAGGTTACAAACAGGAATTAAACTGCCTTTGGGGTACTTATCACTTCTTCCGATAGAGAAACTCCTCCAGTGTGTCCCAGTAGTTACTATCAACTGTACAGTTTTTAGGATGCTTTGCTTTACTCACATCTATTCATCCCAGAGTCTAGACTCTTTGCACATGTTGAGGCTGCCTGAGAGCAAGGCCATTGTCTTTATCCTCCTATTCCCCACTGCCTCGCACTGAGCTTATACTTGATGGCGACTTCAGTGAGTCCTTTATTTTCCCTAAAGATTCTCTGACTCTTTTCTAAGTTTGCCCTGTTTCTCCAATTATAGAATGCTGAGTCAGGACCAGAGACTTTGGAAGGATACTGATTGCTTTGCTTAGATTGAGAGACCCTCTGTTATCGATAAGAGTAAAAATAAGCACAATAAGTAGCACAATGTTTAGCCCTCGTGCTAAAGTTTTTACATGAATTATATTTCCTAATGGGGCCTGATGCTATATCATTGGCTTCTACGACGCCTTCATTTCTTACAAGTTGTCATATTAACATGTTGAGGTTGTTAAGTGAACATCTAGTTTGTTTGCCTCTACTCAAACTCAGGAATCTTGATTATACTGCAGAGCTTGTGCCAAACAGAAATGCAGTCTGAATTAGTCTGGTGGGTCATGCACATGTGTTATCTTTCCTAAAGGCATCTATTTCTTAATAAATCCCTTTATGAAGGGAAAATGAGGAAGTGAATATTGAGATGAAATAATGGAGTAGTAGAGTGTGGAAAGAATGGTAAAGATATTTGTTTGGAGGTTCTATTTGACATGGAAATGACTATTCTTAAACCTGATTGAAAGACAGGCATGACATAAGCCATATAGAAAAAGTGGTAATATGTTCTATTATGTCATTGTTATTGGGGGATGGGAAGCATCTATTTTATTTAAATATGTTGTATAGCCATCAGAACAACATGAGTTCATGGAAATAACATAACAACAATTATGTGTAGTAGTCCAACCCTATGCTCTCTGCGTTTGTAGGTTTATAGCGTGTTATCTGTATCAAAGAGACAATGGCACGAGGTCATTCTAAATAACAGATATATAAGTCACTATCAAGTCTTATATGGTGTTGCAAAGTATGTTTAACTTATCAGGCATACTTAACATATTCACTTATTAATCATGCTTTGTTTAAACAAAAATTAAGATTAGTTTATCCTGAGCATCTTTGAGCAGGAAAGGTAGAGATCACCTGGAGAGGCTCAGGCTGTCTGCTTCAGTTGATATTTGAAATGGCTCTGCAGAGTAATCTCTGTGTTACGGCTACAGCCAACATTGTCTCTCAACCTTCCTTCTTCCATGTGTGCTAGCCACTCTTCTTCCTTATTTTGGGATATTCCTTTCTCTCTGAAGTCATGTGCTTCCCCATGTGACTTGTGGGGTGGAATGGGAGAGTAAATACAATGTAGGTGAACGAAGAAATCACTACAGTCTCAGAGGTTTTTTTTTTTCTTTTCTTTTTTTTTTTTTTTTAGGCGGAATCTTACTCTGTCACCAGGCTGGAGTGCAGTGGTGTGATCTCAGCTCACTGCAGCCTCCGCCTCCCAGGTTCAAGCAATTCTCCTGCCTCAGGCTCCTGAGTAGCTAGAACTACAGGCACACATCACTGTGCCCAGCTAATTTTTGTATTTTTAGTAGAGATGGGTTTTCACCATGTTGGTCGGGATGGTCTCGATCTCTTGACCTTGTGACCTGCCTGCCTTGGCCTCCTAAAGTGCTGGGATTACAGGCGTGAGTCACCGCGTCCAGCCAAGTCCCAGTTTTTTTTTTTTCAGTGCTTGGTTTAAATGTTGACATGTGATGGAGTTCTTGGAAGGGGTATTTAAGGGCCTCTGGAGGAGCATTGAGAAGGATTTTGAAACACCTAAAAAGAGGCACACAAAAAAATTCTCTTTTACTGCTCTAAATAAAGGTATATGAGAATGTGCTATTTGGAATGGTTGCTGCTATGTTTTTCCATAAAAATCACAAAAGAGAATTTGCCAGCTCAGGAGAACTGCCCTACCTTTAGACTTCTTGTACTATGAGAAAACATATCCCCTTACTGGTTAAGCCATTTTGAATTTTCTGTTACTTGCAGATGAAAGCATCTTCCCTGATTCTGTAACATTTCCATTGAAAAAATAGAAAGCTAGGTGTTTAGTGTCTTGACATTTCTCCATCGGTTTTGTTTGCCTAAATTACAAGGCTTATAGTCTAATTTTCTGTCATTTACTGAGTCCTAAGATATAGTAATGATTTTCTCTTTCACAGATACTTAAGAACTTCAAGCAGTCATCCCTGATATAAGAGGTTAGTTTACATCCTGGATATATGTGCTGATTGAAAGATCTGTCCCCAAATTTCACATCTCTCGTGAGTTCTTTTGAAATCCCAGATAAATATTTTCCAGCATTGATTGCACCTCCTATTCCTGCCCTTCTTGACCCAGATGCCTTATCATTCCCTAGTGACCTTCTTTTACTGAATCCTTTGTCAACGTATTTTATGCCTGTTGCTCATGTTGTCATGGGTGTTGTCATGTCTGAGAATGATTTTATGAAGCATTAAGAAAAGGTTCTCAAACCTTGCCCATCAGAATTTTTCCAAACATCAACTGAATCCAAATCTCTCTCTGGGTGATTCTGATTTTCCACCAGGTCTAAAGACCACTGACATAAGGATATAAAAGAAAAATCATACTGACTGAATCCCATACCTAAAGTAAATGGTTTCAGATCTCACTTGACAAACTCACAAGCCTGTATTAGAGTCCTCCAGAGGGACAGAGCCAATAGGATATATGTGTATATAAAAGAAGGTCTGTTAGGGAGAATTGGGTCATACAGTTACAAGGCAACATCTCACAATAGGCCATCTGCAAGCTGAAGAGAGAGAGAAGCTAGTAGTGTGGCTTAGTCCAAGTTCAAAAGCCTCGAAACCTGGAAAGCCAACAGTACAGCCCTCAGTCTGAGGCCATAGACCTGAGAGCCCCTGAGAGGCCACTGGTGCAAGTTCCCAGAGTCCAAAGGCCAAAGAGCCTGGAATCTGACATTCAAGGACAGGAGGTGATGGAGCCAGCGTCCTGTAAGAGAAGCAAGAGTGAACAGACTCAGCAAGCTGCTTATCCTTCCTTCTGCCTGCTTTGTTCTAGTTTCATTTTTTTTTCTTTTTTTTTGAGACAAGGTCTTGCTCTGTCACCCAGGCTAGAGTGCAGTGGCGTGATCATGACTTACTGCAGCCTTGACCCCCTAGGCTCAAGCCATCCTCCTGTGTTAGCCTCCTGTATAGCTGGACCCACAAGTGTGTGCCACCATACCTGGCTAATTTTTTTATTTTTGTTGTAGAGATGGAGTCTCACTTTGTTGCCCGTGCTGGTCTTGAACTCCTGGGCTCAAGTGATCCCCTCACCTCAGCCTCCCAAAGCACTGGGATTATGGATGTGAGCCATCACACCCAGCACTCTTTAGGGTTTTCTAGTTGTAAAATCCTGTTGGCTGCAAGCAGACACATTAACATCTTCCTTTATGATTTGGATGCCTTTTTGTTTCTTTTTTGCATAATTGCTGTGGCTAGATCCTCCAGTACAGACCCTATACCAAAATCTGAGATTCCTCTAGTCCAGGCCAGGCATATTGTCTCATGCGTACAATCTGAGCTCTTTGGGAGGTCAAGGTGGCAGGATCACTTGAGCCCAGGAGTTTGAGACCAGCCTGGGCAACACAGTAAGAAACCCATCTCTACAAAAAATAAAAAATTAGCTAGGCATTGTGACATATGCCTGTAGTCCCAGCTACTTGAGAGGCTATGGTGGGAGTATTGCCTTAGCCCAAGAGAGCAAGGTTGCAGTGAGTCGTGATCATGCCACTTGCACTCTAGCCTGGGTGACAAAACAAGATCATGTCTCAAAAAAAATAAAAATAAAACATTTTTAAAAGTTAGAATGCTTAATGGTGTAGTACAGTTGACCTTCCATACCTGGGGGTTCCACATCCACCAGCAGTGGATTGAAAATATGTACAATTGGCCCTCTGATTCCGTGGATACAGAACCCATGAATATGGAGGGAAGACTACTATGTTGAATAGAAGGGGGGAAGGCACAACAAAGAGGTTATTCAAACACACAGTGAAATGATTGCCACCTGCACGCCGAGAGAAGAGACCTCAGAATGAGACCTTATCTTGCTGGCACCTTGATCATGAACTTCCAGCCTCTAGAACTGTAAGAAACAAATTTATATTTTTTAAAACAAAAAACAAAAAAAGTGGTGAGAGTGGGGATCCTTATCTTGATCTTAGAGGAAAAGCTTTCAACTCTTTATTGCTGAGTATTATGTTAGCTTTTTATATATGGCCTTTATTGTTTTGAGGTTTCTTCTAAACCAGATTCATTGAGTTTTTATTATAAAAGGATGTTGAATTTTGTCAAATGCTTTTACTGCATCTATTGGAATGATTATGCAGTTTTTATTTTTCATTCTATGGAATATGGTGTATCACATTTATTGATTTGCATTTGTTGAACCATCCTTGTATCCTAGGGACAAATCCCGCTTGATCATAGTGAATGATCCTTTTTATGTGCTGTTGAATTTGATTTGCTGGTAGTTTCTTGAGGATTTTTGCTTCTATGTTCGTCAAGGTTATTGGCTTGAAGTTTTCTTTCCTTGTAGTGTCCTTGTATGGCTTTAGTATCTGGGTAATGCTGACCTTATGAAATGAGTTCAGAAGTATTGCTTCCTCTTCAGTTTTTTGGAAGGGTTTGACAAGAATTACTATTAGTTATTCTTTAAATGTTTGGTGGAATTCAACAGTGAAGTTATCAGGTCCTGGACTTTTATTTTATGAGAGGTTTTTGATTACTGACTTGACCTCCTTACCCACTGTTGATCTGTTCAGATTTTCTCCAGCTTCATAATTCAATCTTGGAAGGTTCTGTATTTCTAGGAGTGTATCCATTTATGCTGGGATATGTTGGTGTATCATTTTTTCATAGTAGTTCTTAGGATATTTTGGATTTCTGTGGTATCATTGCAGTGTCTCTTCTTTCCTTTCCAATTTTATTTATTAGTCTTCCTTTTTTTTCTTTGTGCAGCTAAAGGTTTGTCAATCTTGTTAAGCTTTTCAGAAAACCAACTCTTAAGTTTTGTTTTTTTGTTTTTCTAGTCTTTATTTCATTTATTTCTACTCTAATCTATATATTTTCTTGCTTGTGTTGACTTTGTTTTTCTTTTTCTAGTTTCTTGAGATGTAATGTTAATTATTTATTTGAATTTTTTTTTTCTTTTCTATGGTAGGCATTTAAACTTCCCTTTTAGAACTGCTTTTGTGGCATTCCCTAAGTTTTGGTAAGTTGTGTTTTCATTTTCATTTGTCTCTCTCTATTTTTTTTTTTAAAAGAGAGAAAAGGAGAAAGAAAAAAAGAAACAGCAAAAGAAAGAAAAAAAAGAATGAAAGAGAGAAAGAAAGAGGACGAGAAAGAGGGAGAGAGATTGGGATTCTTGTTTTATTGCCCAAGCTAGAATGCAGTCTAAAAATGGGTATTTAAAACCTCTTTTATGCCAATAATTGTGCTTAACAATGGAGACAGGAAGGAACAGGGGATGAAAATAAC